>JAAEAF010004138.1:0-74284 GCA_011037195.1 Triatoma infestans
TATAACATCTGCACATATGTACAACCAACAAACCAACAAGTGTGAGTGTAACAGAAACATTACGTTGAAGTGAACTCTCTACACGAACTTGGTGACTTTGTTCTAACAATGGATGAAAATCCGAAATCGGCAAGGAACAATATAAATAATATACATGCTACAGCGCAGATAAAATACCAGATATATATTATCATGCAATACTTAGACGCATTGAAGGTTTGAAAAAAGTTCATTGTGCAGTCCGAGATGCGTAAATGAATTTGTATAAAATAATAATCTACAACGTGAAAAAAAACAATAGCTCTTTATTTTATACGCTAAAATTTTTGAAAAAAATATATTAAATTATTGCAATATAGTTAACAACAAAAGAAGGAAAAACAAACAAAAAATACATTTTTTTAGTAGCCATTTTTCTTGTTGGAATATAAAAAAAAAAAAATAAAAAGGTAAAGATAAAAAAGCGAACACAGTGGTTGGTTTATTGAGGGGCCCCACTATAACGGGTCTGACCACCTCCTACCGCTTAAACAACCGCTAATCATACACACACACTGCTGAGATCATAAAAAAATAAAAATAAATATAAAAAAAACTGTTGGTGGAGAGGGAAATAACCCCCACTTCAACTCAATTCAGTTAATAGTGAGTGAGTGAGAATGAGAGGGAGAAAGAAAGAGAATTTCTCCGTAATCATTCTGTCTCTCTCTTTTAAAGAGGTTAAAAAATACCCTAGGCTGAGGCGCGTGCGTAACGCCCACAAAATGGTTGCCATAGAAGCCTCCCCAAAGTATTACTACTACTACATACATACATACAAACTTGTATGCTTTTTTTAAGTCGCCAATATCGATTCAGGTAGAAGAGAGAGAGTTCACTGTACTTCACAAACAATTTCATATCGTGGTGACACTTATTGAATTTTTGGACACACGATAATAATCCAAAAAAACGAAAGTCTAAAATTCGTTTAGCTTTTTTTATTGCATGAATTACCTGAGATCATAATACATGTTAAGTAATTCAATTAAAATTTTCTTCTGTTTAGTATTTATTCCATTAAATATGTGTTCATTAATTTATTCAAAGAATTTAAACAATATTATATAATTAAATCAAGTTTATTACAATAGCCATAAGACAGCTAAGAATTATCTTTATTGAAATATAAACAAATCTATTGTGTAACACTTTTACGACTTTCAGTTAATGCAATATTAAAGACAATTATATTATATATAACGATAAATTATTTTTTAAATTTCAATTTGTTCTCATTGGCCCAAACATAAATATATAGAGAGGCATCAGAGACATTTTCCATGGTGGCCTGCTTCATTTTGTGGTCATCGACCGGTTTCGGGCGTTCGCCGATCTTCAGGATGCGTTTGTCAGACAGTGTGATAACACTGACTTGCACAGAGTAAATTCAGTTTATACACTCTTATCACACTGTCTGACAAACGCATCCTGAAGATGGGCGAATGCCCGAAACCGGTCGATGACCACAAAATGAAGCAGGCTACCACGGAAAATGTCTCTGATGCTTTTCATCTCTGCGAGACCAACCACCACAACAAAATATAGACAGTTATGGAAGGGAGGCAATTATCTAATCAGGCAGGTTATAGATGTGATTACATTGCCGTCAAGAAGAGAGCGCTAGTAACATTTTGAAGCAACCCCGTATAAATTTGAAATTTAACTATATAATACAGAACTACCTTTACAAAGAAAAGTATTTCAAGTTTAATGGAAATCGATTTCCAACCAAATTTGTGGCTTCTTCTCTTCTTGGAGCGTTCCTGTCCGAATTTTTCATTTGTTTCTTGTCCTTCTAAGCGCCGTCTTACAGGCCTCTTCAATATCGCCTTCCCACTGAATTCGAGGGCTAACCTATTCCTTCTACTGCTCTCTCGGTATCCATTCTTTCACTCGACTGGGTCATTCCTTTTTTTCTCATCCTTCTGACATGTCCATACCACAAGTCGGTTTCCTCCACATTATTTTTTCCACCCCGATTCTCTTCTCAATAACCTATCATTTTCTTCACCTCATCATTCTTTATCCTGGTCTTCTTAGTAACATCTTCTCATGAAATCTATCTCCACTACTTCAACCTTCTATTGCAGATCCTTTGTCAAATGTCCAAGCCTTTGGCTGCATGCCAAGATGTATACAATTCTTTTTTTTATTTTTTTATTTTTCAGGGACAACGTACCATTCTAGTGAACTGAATGTAAAATCCTTACTGCTTTCCTTGTCTTGTTCTTCGCTGGTTCACACCCTCCTTTTCCATACTTTATTTATTATCCAAAATAGATCCTAGATATCTGAATACATTTACTTATCGGATTATTTTCATTCTATTTCATCTACATTTCTTCGACCACTAAGTATTCGGTTTTATCATAATTATACCTAGACCCAGCTAACCCGGCACGTGTGAATGTGAGAGTGAATCTTGTGTAAATAGTGTACAAATTTAATTTAGGTTTAGGAATTAGGGGTGCGAGGAATATCGAGTACTCCACCCCGAGTACTTGTTATTTTAGTTGAGGAAAATTGTTTGAATGAATGTATTTATTGGGATGTGAGTATATAATGGTATGAGAGTTGAAGATGATGTGAACGCAACTAAGCTTGTGAATGTATGAATGTAATGACTGATAGGAGGTTTCTTAATGAATATCCTTATAAACAAGGTGTAAAGTGTGGAAAAGTAATAAATGTGGAAAAAAAAAAAAAAAAAAATACCTACCCCCCACCCCAATTCCCTGCTTTTGTCAAAAAAAAATAAATCCGTTCTATAGAATAGGGGTTTTGGTTAATTGATTTTCTTGAAATTTGGAAACCTAGCAATGTATCTAAAATATCACAATATTATATAGGTGGTAGAACCATACATTTTACTGAAGTAGTATTTTAGAGGAAAGCTGTTCTCCGTTTCTGAGGAAAAACTGTTTAACGTTTGCCCCCCCCCCCCCCCAAGGAATACCTGGGAAAAAAGCTCGTATGAAAACTCTCCCATATAATTCTCCTTCAGCATTTATTATAATTCTAATTAGCATAATTTTGAATTTAATATTTTTTATTAAACGTTGGGTTACCCAAATCATCACATATTAGAATAATTTACATTGCTTTTTAGGACACACCTAGATACCTGAATGTAACGCAAGTTAGCATTATCATCAAATACAAAAATACAGGTCCTCTATTTTAGAGACAAAGACGCTACCCAAGAATCAACTTAAAATTTATTTTTCTGGAATAATTTATTGCCATTAAATATTAAAAGACAAAAATGTTATCTATGCGATATAGTCAGGCATTGTTATAGAAATGAGCATGTTTATGCACGTTGACACATGTCTTGACATGCAAAAACCCAGTTATAAATTGTGTCTGTAGTTAGCTCTGGAAATGATAGAATAGGAAGTGCAGTTCCGTTTGGTTGTACAAAGAAAGTGAAGGATTTGGCGCTTGTGATTCCTGATTCAACTTTTCTAGAGTCCCAGTACTATCTCCGAATGATTACTTACCCTTTCGAAATCTGAAGAACATTATTTCTGCATAAACATCCATTTCCCAATTATGGAAGAAAATAGCCTAAGTGGTTAGCGTACTGGACTCCCATGTGGAAGACCCCGGTTCGAGTCCAACTGTGCTGCCCTTAGATTTATTTTCTTCCTAGGAGCATCTACAGCTCGCTGTCCGGTGATGGACAGTGTTGTCTGTAACGAGAGAACACTGTCCGGAGGCAGGCGCAGTGTACTGAGAAGGCTCCAGACGCCAATGACCATAGACATTAACGCGCCTTAAATTAAAAAAAAAAAAAAAATTCCCAATGAAAATGCAGTAAGCAAAGCCAGGATTCTTGGACAATCAAATGTCTCCATCTATTCTAAGGGCATTCGATCACTGGAAGAATAAATGTTTTAAAGACAAGAAAAGGAAGTTAGAACCGGAAAATTAATAATTTCAGTTCGGATGATCAACATTTCTTGAATATCGACAACTGAAGGAACTACAGTCGGACTTTGATAGAAAGAATAGGAAAGCCGTCGAATCAAAATACTATATATGTAAGTGCTGGGAGGTTATGTATACTATTATTTACTTAGAAAAAAAAAAATGTAATCTTTACCAAAAACATTTCTTTCTTAAACAAAGACTTTTAATATAAAATAAATTAAACTAAGCAAGAATAACAGCGTGCCAACAAAATAATAAGTAAACCAGCAAACTTCCCCTAACCTTATCTATATATAATCTTTGCTTTGACTGTATTCTGCTTCTAGCGCGCTCATTTCGATATTCAAGATATTTTGGCCAATAACCTATTAAACATCCCTCTTAAATATGAAAAGAGAAAATATTTTTGGAAAATATTTTTTTTTTAAAAAAAAGAAGATTTTCAAAAAAGATTAAAAATAAACATATTTTAAAGTTTTTTTCGTTCATAAAGCGTATAAAGTCCATAATAATAAATCATAGCAATTTTAAATTTTTTATTTCGTTTTGAGTATTTTGCGAACAATGATTGGACATTGATGGGTCCGCACAGTGATCTATTTCTGTTCAACGATCATAAACATTAAGGCGACCCACCTAAGTCCGTCCTAAAGTTTGAAGTTTTGATTTATGTGAATTTTAAATTTAGTGTAAATCAAGAAATAAAACTAGTCATAAAGACGTGCAGAGTCATTTGTTTGTATGTAAAAATTTAATGGAAAAGTGTCTTCTAAATAGCATGCGTTGAATGAGGTATCAGATATTGCTGTATGAGTAACCGTTGAACGATGTTATCAGTTATCAACCAAATAAATTGAGCTATGCATTAAAATTTAATGTAAGAAGTAAGTAAAGTAAAGTAATGCTATTTTTTTCAGGCGGTCTTAACAACGTCCAACTACCAAATTAGATGTTATGGACGGGGGTGGAAGCATCAAATTTACTAATAACATTTTTTTAACAAATATAAAATTTAGCAGTTATACGCGGGAATCGAACTGGTGTCCTCCCAGTTACAAGTCCATGTTCATAACCACTACACCAACAACCGTCCCTTAAATGTATTATTTAATATTGCCTACGTGGCCTGTTAGTGTAATAATTGAAATAAATTGTCAAGGAATAATAAAAATAATGAATTATTTCACAATGACAAAATAAAAAATAAAAAAAAATACATTCTTGACATTTTACGGCATGGTATAATCTCTGCCGGAGGTTGATAATAAAATATGATAATTGACAAACAAAAATGATAATCGCTCAAATATTATCAGAAAAAAAGAAAGGAATACTATTCTGAATAAATTTATCTATATTATTTTGTAATAATTCAAATATACATAAACTAATGATTGTAATTAAAAAGAAAAATTACAGAATGACGAATAGAAGTAATTTATGACAATAATAGAAACAGAGCTAATTATATTAATTAATTAAATAAAAGTGAAACTTTAATTAAAATTACATAAGAAAAATATTGGATACTAAATAATGGAAAGTAAATAAAATTAAATTTAACTAAATTTTGGTGATAAATCCAAGATTACTGTGCAAATTTAATAACGCACATAAAATTTGTACCCTATTAAGAGGCCGAACCAGCTGATACTTTGTTAATGTTTTTGCACCTAAATAGGAATATCTGAATTCAGAAAGTATGGGACAAACCCCCCCAAAAATGTAGAATATATCCACTCTCATGAGGTGATTACACAAAGAAGAGCAGCAGCAACTCGGCTCCCTTTCAAACCAAGGGTTATAATTTAAATAAAATAGCTCACATTGTAACTACCAGTTAAACTTCCACTTTGCTAGACTTTAAATTTAATTCACTATACAAGAGGACTGACCGTAAAGATTGACGAGACTCACTGTTGAGATTCCTCATAATGCTTCGTTCTCAAAACAATTGCTGTTTAAGAATAGATTTACTTTTTATAACAAAGTAAATACAATATATAAGAAACGATTGTTTTCAAATAATTGAATAATAATTAAGATTTTTAAGACATAATACGTGTGAAATAGAACAATAAGGAATCTTGCGTTCATGTCAATGCTTAAAATTATCAACCAAATTTGGATTTTTTTATGCAATGAAAATGCAGCACCAAAAAAATACTGATTAAATTTTCTTTCTAATTTCAATTACATTTTATACTTGTGTTAAATTATATTTAAAGAAAAAAAAAACTCTGGTGTGAAACATTCATACCATTTCCTCTTACTAGAAATTTACGTAATTATAATTGACAAACTGTTTTCCAACTTATTATTTTTATTAAACGTTTAATAGTCTTCCAGCCTTTTCTGAGCGAGCATGACTTTTCAGCACCATAGAACTTCACTAAAATAATTTTTCTCGGAATAAATGTTTCAAACAAAAGTGGATAGCATTCTGTTAGTATCCACCCCATGTTTAATGATTTATTTATATAAATATTAAATACCCGTTGGTATTATGGAGAAAGTTGAGAAAGTTTACTTCAAAAAACTGGAAAAAAAAAAAACTCTTCAGTAATGTCATACTTCCGAAGAGTCAACTGATTTTCTTCTAATTCTATATTGGGGCGGTATATTGGGTAGGAGGATTGACGTATTGGGAGAAGGAAAGAATTGGGTTTATAAGAAGAAATAAAACTGGAAGTATTGCTGAACACCGCATAATCAAAAAGTAGGGGCGGGTGTTGGTGTAGTGGTTATGAGTATGGACTTGTAAGTGGGAGGACCACAGTTCGAGTCCCGCGTATAACTGCTAAATTTTATATTGGTATGAAAAATGTTAACAGTAAAGTAGGTGCTTCCCGCCTCCGTCTACGACACCTAATTTAGTAGTTGGACGTTAAGCCTGCCTGAAAAAATAGGCATTACTTTACTTTACTTTAATCAAAATATAACACAAACAGCCAGGACATTACATGACTATAGAAATTGGCAACATAAACATAATACTCCTAAATAGACATTCTAAACTGAGTGTTGGCAATAAGATACTGTTGTACAAGGTTCTGGGTCAGACCTGTGCTAATCTATGCTACTCCATGTTAGAGTGTAATGAGTGAGACCAACCTAAAGAAATTGCAAAGGGTGCAAAATAAGTTTTTAAGGTTTGCCATTGATGTTCCCAGATACAGCCCAATTAAACTCTTGCACGAAGAAATAAAAATAGAATATATAAAAGAATTGTTAAAGAAAATATGTACAACTTTCTTTCTTAGTACAACTTATAGTGAAAATAACACAATCAAAAACATAGGATGTTACAATACAAATTGTCATTTTAAACATAAAAGAATTATGCCCACCATATCAATAAAGAGACTACTATAATAGAGCTAGGATTTTTCTTTGTCCATTTTTCCCAGCACCACACTGTGAATTATATACATACTAACTAATGTGATAAGAGAATTTGGTGAAATGGTAAAGATGAAAAACTGGTACACTTAACATTGTAAATATGTAAATATCTGACAATAAAATATTATTTTATTTATTTATTTAAAAAATGGTAGTGAGAGATTTAGAGTGAGTAAAGAGAAAGGTAGTATTTGATTGCTGACGCGTTGTAACTGCTGTATAAACTGTTGAAAGTCTCCCCTGTAGGGCTAGCGCTACTCTATATAAACAGAGCCTCCCACTCTAGTCTGGCCTAAGTAGCGTGTGAGACTCTCACTTTGTGTGTGTGTTTGTGTGTGTGTGTCTCTCTCTCTGCTTTAGATCCCTCTCTTCAGATCGTATTACATCGATACATTTGAATTCTATCAATAACATATAGATGATCTGAATTGTATAATAAACTGATATGGCACTTTAGAGGAAAGCATTATAACAACTCACTCACTAAAAAAATTCTTAAATCTGCTATTCGGAAAGTCATTGTCGAGAAAATCCCCCTTCCCCCCTTCCTTTCCCGGAAAACTCAGATATCTATTTATGTAAATTCGCACTTTCGTATAACCGATTTTCTTCAAATTTGGAATTTTAGGGTGGATATTGGTGTAATGATTATGAACATGGACTTGTAGTAACCGGGCGGTCTACAGTTTTTGTCCCGCGTATAACTTCTAATTTTTATATTTTCGTTTAAAAAATAGTTTAATGGTAAAGTATATGCTTACGCCCTCAACCCGTCCACGACAGCTAATGTAGTAGTAGTTGGGGACATTAAGCCGGGTCTAAAAAAAAATAAAGAAAAGGCATTACTTTATTATTTCTTACTTTTTATTAATAAGAGAAAATAAGAATAGATATATCTATTAATAATGTTTTTAAACAATTAAAGAAAATCAGATGAAGATCTCTGAAATTAAAAAAAAAAATCTCAGAATCCAATGGTTTTGTTTGTTGTAGTAAAAATTAAATTCTTTTCTTCATTTTTGTTTTGTTTCCTAATTCATCAGACCAACACCTTCCCAATATTCAGCAACTATCAATTTTATTTTATATGAGTAGATTGTGCGTTTTATTCCAGGTTTCCTGGACTGGATTTTTCATCTAGATTGGACTTGTTATGTTTCTTTCGGATAGCTATCTGAACTTAGAAGGGCTTTTTGCATAGTTGAATGAATGAATGAATGAAATGAGTTTATTAATTAAAATAAATTACATGACACTTCTATAAAACAAATAATTACAACTCATAGACATGGAATATATCCGTCTGTCGAGGTCTGCGTTATTAATTACTTTATGATGAATACAATAAGAAAATAATAATAAAAAGATACATAAAAACAAATTGTAATTATATATAAGCTGGACAATCGATACAAGTTTAACATATTCACTGTATTATAATAAAAATAAAATGAAATAAAAGAAAAATTAAAATAATTAAAAAATAAATCTTTATGACAATGACTGCTTGCGATAAACTAAGGCATGTTGCACAAACTTTACTAACTGGTACCATTTTTAGCATAGTTGTCGTAACTATATAATTCTAGTGCAGTCTTTGAGATCTCTTAAGAACACTATGTTACATTCATCTATACCATTCATCAAAAGGGACCTCCACGTGAGAGTCCAACACGCTAACCACTGAGCTAATCCCTTCCCTGTAAAGTTTAATTATTGTTAATTTTGTAATAAGTATGAGAAGATTTTCATTTTTTTTGAAATAATTGGGAATTACGAGTTGGATATTTAGCTTTATAAGAAAATTAAAAAAGTGTATGTGTGTTGGTTTCTGTGGTTTGTGTATGTGTGTGTGTGTGTGTATATGTAAGAAAGAAGGTACTATTTGAGGTTACAAAGTTGAATCGGCCGTCCTTACGCACCAATACACCAATACACTACTGGGTAATACCATAGAGAGCTATAGAAGAAAAGAGAAAAACTTGGACGTACTGGAAGAAGAGAATTGCAACCGTCCTCCTCCCGGGAGTGTGGCATACTCATACAAGACGAGGACCGGCTGGGAACAGTGAAGTAGTACTAGCACTACCAAGAGAATTGGAGGTGGTGGATATAGAAGTAGATGTAGACAGAGAAGAGTGTCGCGGGGTAATCTGAGTGAGAGAGGCGCTTCCTTTTTTTTTCCCCCCCTTTTCAGGAAAAAGGAGCTAAAGCTCCCGATAGTGAAGGCGGCTATATAGTGGAGCAGCAGGAAGCAAGGAGTGGTATTTGATTGGGACGACAAGGGGGTTAGCTGCTTTAAAGAAAGACAGAGATACTAAGTTAGAGTACAGAAGGAGAAAAAAAGATAGAGTATATACGAGGGGAGAGGATCGGTATTGATCCCGCCTTCTGCACGCCCCCCTAGCATTGTGTTAGGAGCAAGCAAGTTGAAGGAGTTCGGCCCAGGGACCTTTACTTGGTACCGCTAGGTGTCACCAACTGGACTCAACAATTCCTAGCCCCTGTTTATCTGTATAATGAATAATTAACCTATTATTCTCTTTATTATTATTATTATCATGACCTAAATAAAAAATAAAATAACAATAAAATATGAGGTATAAAAAAAATCTGATGTGAAACACTCACACCGCTTTCTCTTATTCTAATTAATAGAATTTAATTAAAAAAAAAATGTTCATTAAAATGGCAACGTTTACAATATATTTATTTGGCTCTGGCCATAAAAATGGTTGTGGGGATTTCACTTGTATATCTCAGCTGCCTTATATGGAGCGCTCCGTGTAAAAAAAAAAAAAAAAAACCAAGAAAGCTTGGGCAAAATTAAATTTAATTTTTAAGTGATGGACAGACCTCCAATACCCCTCTAAAATAAATTTTGCACAAATTAAGCACAACTTACTTAAATTTTATTGCCATATGCTTGCGATAATGATATCTACTTAAATGGAATATTAAGTTTAAGCTTGCTGCATTTTTGTCGTATTTGAGATATTTTGTCCAAATAACACACAAACACACATACATTTGCAAAAAACGATTTCCAATTAAATTTATGGTTTCTTCCCTTCTTGAAACGTTCCTATACAAACATTTCATTTGTTTCTTGTCCTTACATATGTGTTTTATCGGTGAAAATTCAAGTTCGAAAATTTGACGTAATCTCTGCACTTCTATGTAACTAGGAGTAAGAGGAATGGTAAGTATTTAGTGATTAGTCTATAGCAGTGTTCGGCAAAACGCGGCTCGCGAGCCGCATGCGGCTCTTTGACTTCTTGGCTGCGGCTCTTTCACGAAATGTTTAGTGCAGGCACGGAATATTATCTTATTATTAACTTAACGAGTAAACATTTTTGAAACGCAAGCCTACAGAAATGAGGCACATTTTTAGAAACCAACAATAGCACGGATAGTCGCTCGCAGTCATGTGTATCATTATCGCCGTCGAATTGCTCCGCACTGAAATATATTTCAACTATTTGTACTTATTATAGTAATTTTATTCGAAAACAAATTGTCACTTTTTGCCGAAGATTTTGAAAGAGAAACTCTGATTCGCTTTCCATGCGTATTGAAATATTGTCGAGAAAATAAGTCTAATATTGGCATTTGCTATTCGAGAATAACACTGTTAAATATGAAGGAAGCTTTTCTCGGCAGGTTCAAAGACTTTAGAAACAGCAAAGCGACGTTAGCCTTTGTTAAAAAAACCACTGAATGCCACGGTAACAGAAATAAATTTTTCGTCCTTTAATATTGATATTGGCCGCTTTGAAATGCGGTTGCTGGATTGAAAAAATAAGGAATTGTGGAGCTCAAAATTCGAGCGTCTTTGTGCCGATTTAGAGCTATTGGAGAAAAATAAATGTGAGTTAAGTTTACAGCACAAGCGGTCTGCTTTGAAAGAACTGGAGAGTTGATTTTTAACACCTGGAATAGTATTCCTGATCATATGATCAACTGAAGAAACTAGCGTTTGCTGTTCTTTCCTTATTTGGGTCTACATATTTATGCGAACAATCATTTTCAAGCATGAACTTTATCAAGAGTAAATTAAGAAATCGGCTTATCGATGAAAACTTGGAATCGTGCCTAAAATTAAAAACAACAACATACAAACCTGACTTACCCTTACTTTCCAAGGAAATGCAAGACCATTTTTCACATTAGTGGAGTATTTGTAGTTTTTTTTTAAGGATACCTTTTATATTATTTAACTTGTTATATTTTTAAATAAATATTATCTTTATATAAGTATGATACAAGTTTTAATTTAATGTACCGTTAATTAAACTAAGATATATTTAGCAAAGGCAAGCTCGAGAGTGTACTTTTAATCCTAATTATTTCCATAAAAATGTCTCTACTAAAGCAAAGCTTAAGTTTAAAAAAAATGGCTCTTTGAATCAACTTCAATTTTGTATTGTTTATATTTGGCTCTTTTGGATGACGAGTTTGCCGACCACTGGTCTATAGCATAGTACACGAGACCTATAGCTCAAGGACGTATTATAGAAGTCATTTTGAGTCAAAGATATCTAATAGACATAGGTCTGGAAATGCTTCGTAATGAACTCTCCAGCTGCAATACAAAGTCTACCCTCCGTAAGAGTGATCTAACAGAATTCTAGTACTGAATTGAACCATACAGTTAGATTTTTTTTGCATACTCTAAAGATTTCATGTACCGCCAAAGAAATTGGTCGAGAGGTGTTAGACAAGGAACTGAACCATACGATGTATTTAAAAAATGAAGTTACCCTTCTATCAAAATGAGGTGGTGCGCTGTCCTGCTAGGTCCACATCTGCATTCTATATCTTCTGCAAGAAGAACATTCTCTATAAGAAGAGACACAGTTCTTCTTGTAAAAAGCGATGATGATAATTATCGTCTGTTAAACGGCCCTCGATTACAAAAGGTCCGATAAGTGGGCAATAATACTTGTACTACACCAAACGTTTACTGAAAATCTCTGCTGAAAATTTGTTTCGTAGGTATCGTGTGGGTTTTCCATTGGATTAGTAATGTGAATTTCCGCTATTATTGATACCAACGCTATTGAAAGTAGCCTCGTTACTGAATAAAATTTGTTGACGTACACGTTGTTTGATAGTCTGTGATAAAGCGACAGAACTGCAACCGCAACTCGAAATCTTCTGTTAACAAAGCCTTGACTGTTTGGAAATGATATGTAGTGTTCTCCATACCATCATACGCTTAGCGCCTATGCTAATAGAAATTCCACACACACTAGCCAATGGACTGCGTCAGTACGCCCTAATATGGCTACCACTTGATCAATACCAACTCGGTCGCTTACAGCTTTAGGATACATTCTTGATTCACTTAAATATCCGTGAACTCCGTTGCGTATGTCCCACCTTTGGTTCGTCTGCCGCTTTTAACCCGTTCAGTCTTTCTGGTGCGCTGACTTATGTCTTCTATTTCAATGTCATCATATTTCTCGTTTTCAATCAATACACCGGAAGGCTTCATGTCACAGGCATGCACCGATATTGCAAAAAGTCTTCCACTTTTTTCGTAGCTCACTGTCGGTAGTGAATCACCACCTGTTACAGCAGTGAGTCACCAATGGCTCTCTAGATCTTGGTTGTGTTTTTGTAGGAACTCTAGTACGCTCCATTTCTCTTCGTATAAAGAGAAGATCCCGGACATTGTATTTTGTACCCTTATACATCCTCTTATTGAAGTTATCTTTCATCTTCTGCTGCTTCTCCAGGATCTTCCTACTTGCTCTTTCTAGGGTGACTCGTATTCGTGATGCAGAAATTCTTTAAGATTTACATCTAAAGTGTTAAAAAAGGGCTGATAACTGTACAGCGTCCCAAATGATGATTTGTTAGTGGTGATTGGTTCACACTTAAATTCAACGCCTAATCACAAATCAATCATTCTATCCCAATCTCTTCTGTGTCTAATGAAGAACGGATGATTGGAAGGACGGCCCTATTTACCCTTAGAACCATTCCGGTGGCCCTCCTTGGGCGGCGTATTGAAATAAGATTATCTCATATGCGAATTTCTGTACAAAATTCCATGAATTTCTTCTGAGCTGTTCCTCTGAGCTCAGGATAACTTCAGGTATTCCCATTTCTTTAATTAAATTTCTCAAACATTTAAGAGTACTTAAAGTACTTAATACATTTCATTGCAAGGAGCTTAACGAAACGCGTATGATTATCAATTATTATCAACTGATGCAAGATTATCGTTTTTGCTTTTTATGAATGTTCCTAAATAATCCATTTGTATATATGGCAAATGGGATTATCCACTAAGTTGTGAATAAACCGTTACCTAACCTTATTCCCAAATTTTTTTTATAATCTTAGTAAAATCTGTTGTGATATTTCTATGTAACCAGCTAATTTTTTCCATTTTAGAACAAAGTTATTAGATCCAAATTGCTATTAAAATAAATTAGAAATGAAATTGAATTAAGAATATAAAATTGATCAAAGCTTGATCAATATAGTATTAGTACTTAAAAGAAATAATATTCAGAACACAAACAATAGTTTCCGTTTATAAATTATTTATAGTCATCAATTTTTTTATAACAAAAGAAAATCAATTATATATTGAAATTATGGCATAAAAATTCCCAGTATAGATAATGGAGATTTTTTCATGCAAAAATACGTACTTAATGTGGATTCAGGCTAATTTCTTTTCCATTCAAATTTTTGATCAGTGTCGATAAATTACACTAATTAATTTTACATAAAGTTAATTTCCAATTGGTCTATCCCACTTCTGATTTTATTAACATACAAACATACAGAATATAACATAGTTTTATTAACACGCAGAGATATACAGTGTATTAATTAATTAACAAAGAAACGCTAAATTGTTCTTTTCAGAGAGCAGCCTACAATTTGTTTATTAATATATTTCCCATATGTTTTATTTGTTCAATCATAGGAAGTTGTAACAACTTAATTCTAATTATAGGATGACGGCCTAAAACAAAGGCATTAAGAAAAGAAATAAAATATGAGGAAGATATATCAAGACATTAAGCATAAAAAGCGGTTTTCAGTGCCGAGAAATGTTTGTTATCCTATTGTAATTAGCGTACATATGCGCGCACTACTAATTACTGTAGAACTTATTTATCAAATTGGAGTTCAAAGTTCATTTAATATAAAATTATTTCGCTCTCAATATTACCCCCCCCCCCTCCGAGCTACTTTGAAATATGTGGTTCCCACTATCTGCAATATTTTCTTATTTAACATGAAAGGATCAATCTTTATTTCTTTTATTATCCATCAGTTTATGAAAAACTTATTTTTAACTATTTTAAACAAGGCAAACAGTTGTACACTGGTTATTTTTTGGAAATATTGCATATCCTTCATTGCCAGTCTGCTGGCCTTACTTTTTAAATAACTGGGATCACTGTCTATTATGTATTATAGCTCCTGAATCAACATTACAAGGAGAATCACCGCTACCTTCATGAACTATATGGCATAAAAGACTGTTATTTATAACACAGTTGACATCCTTGTGTAATAACAAATGTACCCATATGCAGCTTTTCTTTGCCGTAAATATTCCATCCAAAGCCAGCTAATGTACATATTCTATAACCTACCGGCCATATTCATGGTCTACCTTCTAATTCTAATATTTGTACACTTTGGGATAATACAGCTGGTGTTTCTAATTTTATTACAGCTATATCATAACGTGCTCGTTCAACATCATCTTTAACTTTATTAAAATATGGATGTATAGTAATTTTTACTGCTTTTATTTTATAATCAGGTGTTCCCACTTGTGATCCACCAAATCCAATTGTTACACCAAACCAGTTGATATCTAGAAAACAATGTGCAGCTGATTAATGCGCCGGTACAGCCTCCTGATATGGATATCGTATACGGTACCACGCTTATATCAACTTCTTTACCAGCATGCGTCCTTAGATGATGTTTTTCACATTGAACGGCTAATAGCGACAATTTCAATAAGAATACCATGATCTTGTACAAAAATTTGTTAACTAACATTATTATTAAATAAAAATATACAACTAATATGAACTACCTATGTTTCTTTTATATTTTGAATTGTTTACCAATAAGCCTCCCATATTGAATTTATACCACGAAAGAAATAATTATAACAGTAAATTGTTAAAATCATATGTAAAATATCATATGTTTATTACGATTAAATTATTAATAGTGTTTTGTTCAAACAAAAGTTATTACAATTTAATACAACTTGTATATTATAAAATTGATCAGTCTTTTGTGTAGAATTAAATCGTAAATTTACGTGTATCATTCAACTGTGTGTCTATGTGTCTAATATATCAAAGTGAAGGAAAAGTCAACAAATTATCAGAATTGAGATGGATTTATTCAGATGGAATCTATAAAATAAAATCAGATAAGATAATAATAAGACGATAGGATAAAATGATCAGTTTTGAGAGGTAAATTAAGTGCTGTTTTGAAATTTGAGATACCAATTGTAACAGACAATTTGAGAGAAACAATTTTTATTTTCATGCATATGTTTCAATAGTTTAAAGCAAATTTTAGGATATCTAGAATCCAGCATTTGAAGTATATTTATCCAATAGTTAATTATTTTTGAGAATATATTAAAGGCCAGTGGTACACTTCCAGGTTCTGTCATCACAAGGTAAATTAGGTGTCCTATATGGTAATAATAAAAGTCATTTTAATACATAGTGAGTACTTTTTCAATTTGTGGGAGATATCGTAGTTACCAAATTTCAGAACCGTATAACGCAGTTGCAGATACTACGGAATTAAATAGTTTCAATTTTGAATCACAGCTATGGGATTTACCCGCTATTAATACTTTATTAATAACAGAAATTGCACTGATACCTCTATTTGTTAACTGATTAACAGCTATGGCAAATTTACCGGTCGAACTGACTGGGATACCCAGGTAAGTAAAATGGTTTACATATTCGATCACATTTCCACCATGATGAATTGGGAGAATTTTTTTCATTTTGGGCGATCGACAAAATACGACTGTTTTTGTTTTTTTAGCATTCAATTCCAACGAGTTAATTCCACAGTATTCTGAAACCCAGTCCAGTTTCAGTTTGGCATCACTGCGCCAATCTGCAAATAAAACTATATCATCTGCAAATAGCAGGCTTATTATATCAACATATTCTTCTATTTTGATTCCTGGTAAATAGCGTCACCTTAGAAATATCTCAAAATCTGACATACAAAGGCAGAATAGTAACGGTGGCAGAGATTCCCCTTGGAGAACGCCTTGGGTGACCCGCACCTTCCAATGGGATATTTCATTGTTTTGTAATAATTTTAGATTCGCATGCTCATAAAGATTAATCAAAATTCTAATTATTTTACCACTAACACCTAATGCATACATTTTTTTCCAGAGTTGGTCATGTTTGATAGAATCAAATGCTTTGCTAAAATCTATAAATATGGCATATAAATAATTACGTTTTGAAAATGTGTGAATGGAAGCAATAATATCGAACGCAAATAGATCATCAATACAGGAGCCACTCCGTCTGAAACCCGCCTGGCCCTCTGGAAATATATTATTAGATCTGCCCAATTCATCAATCCGGTGGCAATTAAGGAGGTAAATAACTTAGTGACTGTAATTAATAAAGGAATTACCCTGTAATTCTCTGGTATATTTCTACACCTTTTTTAAATAACATCATCATCATAGTATCCGACCATTCCTTTGGTACATTTTCAGTACTATTATCACATTAAACATGTTTAATAGATAATGTTCCCATTCCGGTGGCAGGTTTTTATAAATTTCATATGGGATGCCATCCAAGGCGGATGCCTTGTTAGTGCCGCATTTATTTACGACAAACTGCAGTTCCTCTAATGAAAAATCACAATCCAAATAGGGATCAGCGACACTAACGAAGTTATTCTTTAAGGAGATATTTGTTTTGTAAAATGAAGATAAAATATTATACTATGAGTCTCCACTAATTTCGTTTACCCGGTTCATGGTTGGTCTTAATTTCGTCTCAGTAAGCCAAAATTGCTGGGAGTTTTTAACGTTTGCAAAGGTTAGTAGAAATTTCGTTTTCGTATGCCTTTTTCTCTTTTTTAATTAGTGCCCGATATTTATTTCTAGTTAATATATATTCGAATAAGCCATCATGAGTATAATTTAATTTTTTACATATTTTTAAACATAATCTGGTCTCCAATTTTAATTTCTTATAGTCCGAGTTAAACCGTTGAATGTTATTAATCAAACTAGATCGAGGTTCCACGTTCTTTTTTTGTTTCATACTACAAGCTTCTGCAGAGGCATATACGGTATGTACCATATTATAGAAAAGGTGCTCACTATTTTTACTATGATAATAGATATTGCAATTTTCACTCCTTTTGTTTAGAAACTCTACCCAAATGTTTCTGATCCCATTTAATCGACAATTAAGTTATTAGGACTTTTAATCAGAGAATCTTTCCTCCTATTATATTGATCTGTTACATGAGAAAGGGAGAGATATAATTGACAAAGTTTATGATAATGTAAAATCAAATTGTCTAGCAATTTCATATCAGATATGAGCGATAAAAATTGTATACGAATCCAATCTAGATCGACCGTATTTTTTCCACCTGATGGAGAAATAAATGAGTAATTACCTGTGTATTCGACACAGTTCGACCGTTACAAACAGTCATTCTTAAGAAGTTCATGGTATCCATTAATATTTTACCTTTATTATTTACAGTACTGTCAAGTGATTCCCTTGTCCAACCCAACATGCTACCCAAATAGATGTCCTACTCTAACGTGTCCATATCTCCAATACTTGAATTAAATTCCCCACCTATTACAAATACTGTTTGTTTGTTAAGAGTTTCAATCAATGAGCATACATATTCATATAACAGTTGCGCACAATACTGGTAGGTTTCTAATAATTTACCTCAATTACTATTTTTTCATTTCTAATTGTAATTAATACAAACAACCAAATAGTTGATGCATCTAGTAATTCAGTTCTACATATTAAGGGTTTATAGAAAATAGCAATCGCCCCACTGGCTCTTCCCAATGACTTTTCCTTTATTGCGCTACTATGTTCATAACTATAAGTCTCTTTTAAAAACAGTGATAGATTTCCTACGACCCATGTTTCTGTGAAACATAATATATCGTTTTAAATCAGTTCGTTAATCTGATCAGAATCTAAATTAAAGAGACTTTTAAAACCAGTAATGTTCCAATATAGGATAGTAAACTCATTATTACCTTCTGTTTTAGAATAATTACTATTTACATGAACTATAGTTTGTTTTCCAGCGGTTATCCTTGGATGTGGAGGTGCATGAACTTTCTTCACACTCAATGGTGGATGTAGCAAATTGGTTTCAATTGTGGTAGAGAGATCCGAATTTTCTTCCTCTTGTGGTCCAGATTCTATTGTCGTAATTCCATCGTTTACTTTTTCCATAAATGTCCTACTGTCAAATACATGCAGTTTCTGGCGCTAATTGAGGTCGCACATCAGCGATTTTACAATTCTCCTATTTCTTCTTAAGCAGCCTGTTCGCACAATCAGTCAAATCGAGTTGGAAAATCTCCTTAAACCTCAAATTGCATCCTCGTTTCTGTTACAAATCAGGCCTACAGACAGATCCCATTCAAAGAAATTACCCTCAATCAGTAAGCCGTCTGATCGCCATAACGCCTTTAAATTCGAATTTGATCGCTTCACTTCCTTTCTAACACCAACAAAAAAATTCCGTTTGATTCTCGTTCTAAATGCCAAATTCCATAGAAACAGTCACGAATTCTGACTTTTTAGGGGTTGTCATTTCCGGATCGTGATCTCCCTTTAAAATTTTTGTATAACCTTCACCAAGATTTTCTGGAGAACTTCGAGATCTTTTCAACTTATTTTCAGTTAACTGTGGATTTTCCCTTGGTGTGAAATAATCTTTTTGGCTTTTAGGGATGAATGGATTATTTTGTTTTTAATGGTACCAGTTTTTTTTTTTCTAATTTACGTAATCCTTTAAATTTAAAAAGACCTTGAATACTTTAAAGTGGGTCAAAATAATACTCACAAGACATGGGATTTAGTAGTATATGTGTACACTAAGTTCATATGAAATAAACGGCACAAAGATCACTCCCTAGTTTGTCTTTCAATTCTATCCCTACCACTTCACTTCAAACTAACTCACTACAGATTTTTAATAAAAATGTGTGATTTTTTTCATTAATAACACGTAAACATAGAATGCGAATGACACCAAATTTTCACATCAGGTTGAATGTTACGTAATCTAAAACTCTGCACAAGTTCAGCAAAAAAGTGCACTTGAAACCTCAAAATTAAACAAAACTTCAGAGGTCGATTTGAACTCTATCAGTACTAAACTCTCCACACACAATATTACGACTTTAGTAACACACAGAGATATACAGGGTATTAATTAATTAGCAAAGAAACGCTAAATTGTTCTATTCAGAGAGCAGCCTACAATTTGTTTATTAATATATTTCCCATATGTTTTATTTGTTCAATCATAGTGAGTTGTAACAACTTAATTCTAATTATAGGATGAAGCGCTAAAACAAAGGCATTAAGAAAAGAAATACAATATGAGGACGATATATCAAGACATTAAGCATAAAAAGCGGTTTTCAGTGCCGAGAAATGTTTGTTATCCTATTGTAATTAGCGTACATATGCGCGCACTACTAACTACTGTAGAACTTATTTATCAAATTGGACTTCAAAGTTCATTTAATATAAAATTATTTCGCCCTCAATATCCCCCCCCCCCAGCTACTTTGAAATATGTAGATCTCACTATCTGCAATATTTTCTTATTTTGCATAGAAGGATCAAACTTTATTTCTTTTATTATCCATCAGTTTATGAAAAACATATTTTTTAATATTTTTAACAAGGCAAACAGTTGTACACTGGTTATTATATCGAAATATTGCATATCCTTCATTGCCATTCTGCTGGCCTTACTTTTTGAATAACTGGAATCATTGTCTATTATGTTATTAATCCAAGGTAAAAGTGGTTGTATATATGTAAACAAATGAAAGACATCTTTGGTACCACAATAATCCATTAGTCCGGTTAGGTTCACCGAATCACAGCGATCGTTTGGTACCAGAAGTGCTGTTATGCCTACACCTTTATTGTTGCAGACGACAATACTCCCTGAATCACCAAAACAAGGTGAATCATCACCATCTTTATTAACTATATGACATAATAGTCTGTTATCTATAAGACACTTACATCCTTGTGTAATAACAAATGTACCCATATGCAGCTTTTGATTGCCGTAAATATTCCGTCCAAAGCCAGCTAATGTACATATTCTATGATGTACCGGCGGCCATGGTGTATCTTCTAATTCTAATATTTGTACACTTTGGGATAATACAGCTGGTGTTTCTAATTTTATTACAGCTATATCATAACGTGCTCATTCAACATCATCTTTAACTTTATTAAAATATGGATGTATAGTAATTTTTACTGCTTTTATTTTATAATCAGGTGTTCCCACTTGTGATCCACCAAATCCAATTGTTACACCAAACCAGTTGATATCTAGAAAACAATGTGCAGCTGATTAATGCGCCGGTACAGCCTCCTGATATGGATATCGTATACGGTACCACGCTTATATCAACTTCTTTACCAGCATGCGTCCTTAGATGATGTTTTTCACATTGAACGGCTAATAGCGACAATTTCAATAAGAATACCATGATCTTGTACAAAAATTTGTTAACTAACATTATTATTAAATAAAAATATACAACTAATATGAACTACCTATGTTTCTTTTATATTTTGAATTGTTTACCAATAAGCCTCCCATATTGAATTTATACCACGAAAGAAATAATTATAACAGTAAATTGTTAAAATCATATGTAAAATATCATATGTTTATTACGATTAAATTATTAATAGTGTTTTGTTCAAACAAAAGTTATTACAATTTAATACAACTTGTATATTATAAAATTGATCAGTCTTTTGTGTAGAATTAAATCGTAAATTTACGTGTATCATTCAACTGTGTGTCTATGTGTCTAATATATCAAAGTGAAGGAAAAGTCAACAAATTATCAGAATTGAGATGGATTTATTCAGATGGAATCTATAAAATAAAATCAGATAAGATAATAATAAGACGATAGGATAAAATGATCAGTTTTGAGAGGTAAATTAAGTGCTGTTTTGAAATTTGAGATACCAATTGTAACAGACAATTTGAGAGAAACAATTTTTATTTTCATGCATATGTTTCAATAGTTTAAAGCAAATTTTAGGATATCTAGAATCCAGCATTTGAAGTATATTTATCCAATAGTTAATTATTTTTGAGAATATATTAAAGGCCAGTGGTACACTTCCAGGTTCTGTCATCACAAGGTAAATTAGGTGTCCTATATGGTAATAATAAAAGTCATTTTAATACATAGTGAGTACTTTTTCAATTTGTGGGAGATATCGTAGTTACCAAATTTCAGAACCGTATAACGCAGTTGCAGATACTACGGAATTAAATAGTTTCAATTTTGAATCACAGCTATGGGATTTACCCGCTATTAATACTTTATTAATAACAGAAATTGCACTGATACCTCTATTTGTTAACTGATTAACAGCTATGGCAAATTTACCGGTCGAACTGACTGGGATACCCAGGTAAGTAAAATGGTTTACATATTCGATCACATTTCCACCATGATGAATTGGGAGAATTTTTTTCATTTTGGGCGATCGACAAAATACGACTGTTTTTGTTTTTTTAGCATTCAATTCCAACGAGTTAATTCCACAGTATTCTGAAACCCAGTCCAGTTTCAGTTTGGCATCACTGCGCCAATCTGCAAATAAAACTATATCATCTGCAAATAGCAGGCTTATTATATCAACATATTCTTCTATTTTGATTCCTGGTAAATAGCGTCACCTTAGAAATATCTCAAAATCTGACATACAAAGGCAGAATAGTAACGGTGGCAGAGATTCCCCTTGGAGAACGCCTTGGGTGACCCGCACCTTCCAATGGGATATTTCATTGTTTTGTAATAATTTTAGATTCGCATGCTCATAAAGATTAATCAAAATTCTAATTATTTACCACTAACACCTAATGCATACATTTTTTTCCAGAGTTGGTCATGTTTGATAGAATCAAATGCTTTGCTAAAATCTATAAATATGGCATATAAATAATTACGTTTTGAAAATGTGTGAATGGAAGCAATAATATCGAACGCAAATAGATCATCAATACAGGAGCCACTCCGTCTGAAACCCGCCTGGCCCTCTGGAAATATATTATTAGATCTGCCCAATTCATCAATCCGGTGGCAATTAAGGGGGTAAATAACTTAGTGACTGTAATTAATAAAGGAATTACCCTGTAATTCTCTGGTATATTTCTACACCTTTTTTAAATAACATCATCATCATAGTATCCGACCATTCCTTTGGTACATTTTCAGTACTATTATCACATTAAACATGTTTAATAGATAATGTTCCCATTCCGGTGGCAGGTTTTTATAAATTTCATATGGGATGCCATCCAAGGCGGATGCCTTGTTAGTGCCGCATTTATTTACGACAAACTGCAGTTCCTCTAATGAAAAATCACAATCCAAATAGGGATCAGCGACACTAACGAAGTTATTCTTTAAGGAGATATTTGTTTTGTAAAATGAAGATAAAATATTATACTATGAGTCTCCACTAATTTCGTTTACCCGGTTCATGGTTGGTCTTAATTTCGTCTCAGTAAGCCAAAATTGCTGGGAGTTTTTAACGTTTGCAAAGGTTAGTAGAAATTTCGTTTTCGTATGCCTTTTTCTCTTTTTTAATTAGTGCCCGATATTTATTTCTAGTTAATATATATTCGAATAAGCCATCATGAGTATAATTTAATTTTTTACATATTTTTAAACATAATCTGGTCTCCAATTTTAATTTCTTATAGTCCGAGTTAAACCGTTGAATGTTATTAATCAAACTAGATCGAGGTTCCACGTTCTTTTTTTGTTTCATACTACAAGCTTCTGCAGAGGCATATACGGTATGTACCATATTATAGAAAAGGTGCTCACTATTTTTACTATGATAATAGATATTGCAATTTTCACTCCTTTTGTTTAGAAACTCTACCCAAATGTTTCTGATCCCATTTAATCGACAATTAAGTTATTAGGACTTTTAATCAGAGAATCTTTCCTCCTATTATATTGATCTGTTACATGAGAAAGGGAGAGATATAATTGACAAAGTTTATGATAATGTAAAATCAAATTGTCTAGCAATTTCATATCAGATATGAGCGATAAAAATTGTATACGAATCCAATCTAGATCGACCGTATTTTTTCCACCTGATGGAGAAATAAATGAGTAATTACCTGTGTATTCGACACAGTTCGACCGTTACAAACAGTCATTCTTAAGAAGTTCATGGTATCCATTAATATTTTACCTTTATTATTTACAGTACTGTCAAGTGATTCCCTTGTCCAACCCAACATGCTACCCAAATAGATGTCCTACTCTAACGTGTCCATATCTCCAATACTTGAATTAAATTTCCCACCTATTACAAATACTGTTTGTTTGTTAAGAGTTTCAATCAATGAGCATACATATTCATATAACAGTTGCGCACAATACTGGTAGGTTTCTAATAATTTACCTCAATTACTATTTTTTCATTTCTAATTGTAATTAATACAAACAACCAAATAGTTGATGCATCTAGTAATTCAGTTCTACATATTAAGGGTTTATAGAAAATAGCAATCGCCCCACTGGCTCTTCCCAATGACTTTTCCTTTATTGCGCTACTATGTTCATAACTATAAGTCTCTTTTAAAAACAGTGATAGATTTCCTACGACCCATGTTTCTGTGAAACATAATATATCGTTTTAAATCAGTTCGTTAATCTGATCAGAATCTAAATTAAAGAGACTTTTAAAACCAGTAATGTTCCAATATAGGATAGTAAACTCATTATTACCTTCTGTTTTAGAATAATTACTATTTACATGAACTATAGTTTGTTTTCCAGCGGTTATCCTTGGATGTGGAGGTGCATGAACTTTCTTCACACTCAATGGTGGATGTAGCAAATTGGTTTCAATTGTGGTAGAGAGATCCGAATTTTCTTCCTCTTGTGGTCCAGATTCTATTGTCGTAATTCCATCGTTTACTTTTTCCATAAATGTCCTACTGTCAAATACATGCAGTTTCTGGCGCTAATTGAGGTCGCACATCAGCGATTTTACAATTCTCCTATTTCTTCTTAAGCAGCCTGTTCGCACAATCAGTCAAATCGAGTTGGAAAATCTCCTTAAACCTCAAATTGCATCCTCGTTTCTGTTACAAATCAGGCCTACAGACAGATCCCATTCAAAGAAATTACCCTCAATCAGTAAGCCGTCTGATCGCCATAACGCCTTTAAATTCGAATTTGATCGCTTCACTTCCTTTCTAACACCAACAAAAAAATTCCGTTTGATTCTCGTTCTAAATGCCAAATTCCATAGAAACAGTCACGAATTCTGACTTTTTAGGGGTTGTCATTTCCGGATCGTGATCTCCCTTTAAAATTTTTGTATAACCTTCACCAAGATTTTCTGGAGAACTTCGAGATCTTTTCAACTTATTTTCAGTTAACTGTGGATTTTCCCTTGGTGTGAAATAATCTTTTTGGCTTTTAGGGATGAATGGATTATTTTGTTTTTAATGGTACCAGTTTTTTTTTTTCTAATTTACGTAATCCTTTAAATTTAAAAAGACCTTGAATACTTTAAAGTGGGTCAAAATAATACTCACAAGACATGGGATTTAGTAGTATATGTGTACACTAAGTTCATATGAAATAAACGGCACAAAGATCACTCCCTAGTTTGTCTTTCAATTCTATCCCTACCACTTCACTTCAAACTAACTCACTACAGATTTTTAATAAAAATGTGTGATTTTTTTCATTAATAACACGTAAACATAGAATGCGAATGACACCAAATTTTCACATCAGGTTGAATGTTACGTAATCTAAAACTCTGCACAAGTTCAGCAAAAAAGTGCACTTGAAACCTCAAAATTAAACAAAACTTCAGAGGTCGATTTGAACTCTATCAGTACTAAACTCTCCACACACAATATTACGACTTTAGTAACACACAGAGATATACAGGGTATTAATTAATTAGCAAAGAAACGCTAAATTGTTCTATTCAGAGAGCAGCCTACAATTTGTTTATTAATATATTTCCCATATGTTTTATTTGTTCAATCATAGTGAGTTGTAACAACTTAATTCTAATTATAGGATGAAGCGCTAAAACAAAGGCATTAAGAAAAGAAATACAATATGAGGACGATATATCAAGACATTAAGCATAAAAAGCGGTTTTCAGTGCCGAGAAATGTTTGTTATCCTATTGTAATTAGCGTACATATGCGCGCACTACTAACTACTGTAGAACTTATTTATCAAATTGGACTTCAAAGTTCATTTAATATAAAATTATTTCGCCCTCAATATCCCCCCCCCCCAGCTACTTTGAAATATGTAGATCTCACTATCTGCAATATTTTCTTATTTTGCATAGAAGGATCAAACTTTATTTCTTTTATTATCCATCAGTTTATGAAAAACATATTTTTTAATATTTTTAACAAGGCAAACAGTTGTACACTGGTTATTATATCGAAATATTGCATATCCTTCATTGCCATTCTGCTGGCCTTACTTTTTGAATAACTGGAATCATTGTCTATTATGTTATTAATCCAAGGTAAAAGTGGTTGTATATATGTAAACAAATGAAAGACATCTTTGGTACCACAATAATCCATTAGTCCGGTTAGGTTCACCGAATCACAGCGATCGTTTGGTACCAGAAGTGCTGTTATGCCTACACCTTTATTGTTGCAGACGACAATACTCCCTGAATCACCAAAACAAGGTGAATCATCACCATCTTTATTAACTATATGACATAATAGTCTGTTATCTATAAGACACTTACATCCTTGTGTAATAACAAATGTACCCATATGCAGCTTTTGATTGCCGTAAATATTCCGTCCAAAGCCAGCTAATGTACATATTCTATGATGTACCGGCGGCCATGGTGTATCTTCTAATTCTAATATTTGTACAGTTTGGGATAATACAGCTGGTGTTTCTAATTTTATTACAGCTGTATCATAACGTACTCGTTCAACATCATCTTTAACTTGATTATAATATGGATGTATAGTAATTTTTGCTATTTTTATTTTATAATCAGGTGTTCCCACTTCTGATCCACCAAATCCAATTGTTACACCAAACCAGTTCTTATCTGGAAAACAATGTGCAGCTGAAAGAACCCACTGTGGTTTGATTAATGCACCGGTACAGCCTCTTGATATGGATATCGTATACGGTACCATGCTAATATCAACTTCTTTACCAGCATACGTCCTTAGATGATGTTTTTCACATTGAACGGCTAATAGCGACAATTTCAATAAGAATACTATAATTTTATACAAAAATTTGTTAGCTAACATTATTATTAAATAAAAATATACAACTAATGTGAACTACATATGTTTTTTTTAATATTTTGAATTGTTTACCAATAAGCCTCACATATTGAATTTATACATTTAAATCGTACATTTACGTGTATCATTCAACTGTGTGTCTATGTGTCTAGTTTATCGAAGTGAAGAAAAAGTCAACAAATTGTCAGAATTGAGATGGATTTATTCAGATGGAATATATAAAATAAAATCAGATAAGATAATAATAAGACGATACGATAAAATGATCAGTTTTGAGAGGCAAATTAAGTGCTTGAAATTGTTTGTTTACCTTTTGCAACTTTTCATGAATGTTTTAATTTTATTATTTTCTTGTTCAATTATTTAGACACTTAACTTTTAACCCTATGACGCAACAGCCCATGAAGTGCCAAAGCTTGCCAGACGGCGGTTTGAATAGGGGGGATCTGGCAAGTAGGCCACAAGTTCCCGCGCCGTTTAGTTCCGGCCTTCGCTGCCTAGGACGCTGCTAACTGTAACTTCTCACTTTTTATCACGATGCTGGGAAACATAGATTTTGCCCTCACGGGAATCGAACCCTGAATTGAACCCTGATGGAGAAATAAATGAGTAATTACCTGAGTATCCGACACAGTTCGACCGTTACAAACAGTCATTCCTAAGGAGTTCATGGTATCCATTAATATTTTACCTTTATTATTTACAGTACTGTCAAGTGATTCCCGTCGCCAACCCAACATGCTACGCAAAAAGATGTCCTCCTCTAACATGCCCATATCTCCAATCCTTGAATTAAAGTCCCCACCTATTACAAATACTGTTTGTTTGTTAAGAGTTTCAATCAATGAGCATACATATTCATATAACAGTTGCGCACAATACTGGTAGGTGTCCAATAATTTACCCCAATTACTATTTTTTCATTTCTAATTGTAATTAATGGTTTGAGGGAGTATTTTTACTCACATAGGGTGAAACTTCCCTATGTTTCTAGAGATGTATATCCAGTTGCAGAACCTCATTCAAGTCCAACCAGCGCGTCCTCGTCGCGGCTCGGGAAACATCTGCGCTCCACTTTTGTGGAAGCGTGGATGGCCAAGCTGGTGGGCGAACGCAGAGGCTATTTGGGAGCCTAGCACTCCCACGTACCTCAGCTACAATTACAGACTAACAATGCAGCGGTGCCCGACAGAGTGTGAGTTGGTAGAACTTTTCTGCCCTCTGTTTGGGTCGCCATAACTTATGTGCGGCCTGAATCTCTTGCAGCGAATTCTTTCGCTGCGGAGCCTCTTTGGGGGTTCATGCTGCATCACTTACACCTAAACGCCTTAACATCGTACACTTACACAATTACACTCTTACACGCCAGTGGCACTTGCTGGTGCCACCCACATGTTTGCCGTGTGTGGATACCTGTGTCGTGGGGAAGGGAAGTCCTGGTGGTTGAGGACGCAGGTTCTCGCTGGAGGCAAGTTCCCTCGGCGTGCCTTGCAGTCCAACACACCACTTTGGTTCCTGACTCCACTAAACAGGCGGCCAGAGCCTAACCCAGCTCTGGTCAATCGGCTAGCGTAAAGAACGCATGGGTGAGCTCCTGGGTCTTGTGGGCCTTGGCCCACAATCCCTGGGCGCTATATCTCTAAGGTAGCTCTGGCGCTTCTTCAAAGCGTCCCAAATTGTGAGGCTCCGTGGAGGGTGGAGAGCTCTGGAGATGAATTTTTAATTTTATTTATTATATGTTTTTAATTTTAAATTCGTCAGCCGGGGGCCCCTTAGAGGAGGGGGCCACCGGTGGTGGGGGTAATTCCTCTGTACATCCAGAGTCGGGTGACCAGGGCCTGGATGCACTAATGGGTGGGAATCTGGAAAAATATCCAGAGGCAGGGAAGGCTTGCTTCTGGAGGAGAACGTGTCCGGAGGAGCCGCGGAGGACTTGTCCTCCTGCGGCGATTTCTGAAACGTGGTCAAAGGTAAAAGGAGAGATATGTAAGGCAGGTATTTTTATTTTATTTATTTATTTATTTACATTTATTTGTTTGTTTACTTATTTATTTATATATATTTATCTATTTTTTGTTCCTGCCTGCTATCAAGTTTGTCAGAAGTTCCATTTCTTACATTAGCTGACTTATTACTATGTTTGGCAGGGTAGAAATGGTTCAGGTTAACTTGCAACATAGCAAAGATGCAACGGCTAACTTATGCCGTTGTATTGCTAAGTTGCATACATATTTTATTCTAATACAAGAACCTTATGCCTTTAAAGGTTTGGTTCGAGGATTGAGTGTGGTTGACGGCAGACTGTTCGTGGCGGATGGCGGGGGCATTCCTAGGGCATGCATCTTTGCCAGTCGGAGTGTCGACGCTGTTCTGCTTCGACAGTTCTGCTCTCGGGACTTGCTAGCGGTGAGGGTTGGTCTGGGGGTTGGTGGGCGTCGTCGCGACGTAGTTGTGGCTTCGGCTTACTTCCCCTATGATGGCCTCTCTCCTCCTCCTCAGGAGCTAGTGGGTTTGGTTCAGTATTCGGAGGCCAATGACATACCTATTATAATAGGATGTGACGCGAATGCGCATCATGTTGTCTGGGGCAGCAGCGACACCAATGGTAGCGGTCGCGCTCTCATGGATTTCCTGGTGGGCACGCGATTAGAGGTCCTGAATAGGGGTATTGAACCCACTTTTGTTACTAGGATTAGAAGACAGGTTATTGATATTTCCCTTGCTTCTAGGAATTTTAGTGGTCTGATTAAGGATTGGAGGGTGAGTCCTGAGGCTTCCATCTCCGATCACAGGATGATTAGGTTTAGTCTGGGGATTGATCCAATTATCCTGGCTAGCTATAGGAATCCTAGGAAGGCGGATTGGGGTTTATATTCTAGAATTATTGAAGATAAACTGACTATCCAATCAGAACCCCCTGATGGTATTGAGGAATTGGAAAGAGAGGCTGGTATTCTTCATGAACACATTAGATCCTCATTTGAGGAGTCCTGTCCTCCCAAGGTAGTTAAGGGTAGTAAGAACCCCTGGTCGTCCTCTTCGTTGGAAAAACTAAGGAGACAGGTAAGGGGCTCATACAGGAAGGCTGTCCTGGCTGATTCTTCGGAATCATGGGATAGTTATAACAGTATTAAAAGAGCATATAAATATGCTCTGAGGAGAGCCAAGAGGAATTCCTGGAGATCCTTTTGTGAGGATATAAATTCGTTCCAGGAATCATCTAGAATGGTACGGATTCTTAGTAAGGATAGGGACAGTCAGTTAGGTACCCTACGATACCCTGATGGTTCCTTTACAGGGAGGAAGGGGAGACACTGCAACTTTTGCTTGATACTCACTTCCCGGATAATATTGGTTTAAATGCTGCTTCGTCTTTGGTGAGTGGTAGGAGATGGGACCCTGAAGATGTATCCACCTTAGACAAGGTAGTCACACATGATAGGGTCAGTTGGGCAGCACAAAGTTTCTCACCTTTCAAGTCACCTGGACCGGACGGGATTTATCCTTGTCTGTTGCAAAATGGTGGGGACGTGCTGACGAAGGTATTGTTAAGACTTTTTAAAGGATGTTTGATGTTTGGTTATGTACCAACATTATGGAAAGATGTAAGGGTAGTCTTTATTCCCAAGCCGGGACTCTGACCCCAAGGCATTTAGACCCATTAGTCTAATGTCTTTCCTCTTGAAAATTCTGGAAAGGTTGGTGGATAGGTATATTACTGATGGCCCATTAAGGGATCATCCACTCCATCCTAACCAACATGCTTATATTGTGGGTAAGTCGACAGAGACTGCATTACATTGTTTCGTCGGAAGGATAGAATCTGCTCTGGAAATAAAGGAATATGCCTTAGGGTGCTTCTTTGATGTTGAGGGGGCATTTGTCAGAGTATCGTTTGATGCTCTCGAAGATGCCTTGGTACGAAAAATATACATCCCGTCTTAATCAATTGTATAGGTGTCTAACTTAGGAGTAGGGTTATACAGGCTTCCCTTGGCGGGCGCACCATGATAGTACAAGCGGGGAGAGGATGCCCTCAAGGGGGTTGTCTCTCACCAAAGTTGTGGTGCGTCGTCATGGATGATCTTTTGGTTAGGATGAATTCATCGGGATTTTATGTGCAAGCATATGCTGATGATGGTGTTATTTTACTGTTAGGGCGCTGTTTGTCCACTATTTCGGACCTAATGCAAAGCGCCCTTAACATGGTATGTTGTTGGACACAGGATAAGGGTCTTTCTATTAATCCTATTAAGACCCAGGCAATTCTATTTACTCATAGAAGGAAGATAGTATGTTTTACACCTCCTAGGTTGTTAGGTACTTCCATACAGGTTAGCAAATCAGTGAAGTTCCTTGGAGTAGTTCTCGACAGTAAATTGAACTGGTCGTAACATGTTAAGACACAACATCAAAAGGCGATAATCTCCTTTTGGCAATGTCGAAGAGTTGTAGGTAAGAACTGGGGGATCACTCCCAAGATGATGTTCTGGATTTATTGCATGGTCATTAAACCTAGATTGGTATATGCGGCTTTGGTGTGGTGGCGTCGCATTGAAACACGATCCGCTAGGCAGCTGTTGGAAGAAATCCAACGTTTGGCTTGTCTGGCGGTGACTGGTGCGTTTCGGACTACACCGACCGCATCTATGGAGACTTTGTTAGGGATTCCACCTCTCTTTGTGGAGATGAAAAACCAGGCAATGAAAGCCTGTTATAGAATTAAACAGGCAGGTTTTTGGCAGGGTAAGCGATATGATCATTCTACCATTTATCGTGAGATAAATTCCCACTACAGGTTTCCCTTCTGATAGGAATTTGAAGACTTTTGTCTTTGGTCATTCCTACAGGGTTAGGTTGCCTTCTAGGGAAGATTGGTTAACCCTGGGTCCGTCTGGTGTGATTCCTGAGAATTATCTCCCATGCTACACAGACGGTTCCAGGATGGATGGTAAGTCTGGGGCTGCCGTCTATTTTGAGACGGGAGATCATTTGGTAGCGCCTCTTGGTGAGTGGGCCACCGTTTTCCAGGCTGAGGTTTATGCAATTCTTTGCTGTATTTTGGATGAGAGGGTGCGTAACACTAATTTAAAAGGTGTTTGTATCTGCTCGGACAGCCAAGCTGCGTTGAAGGCGCTTAATTCATGTGTCTTCGCTTCCAGATTGGTGTTGGAATGTTCTAGAAGACTGGAAGATCTTTCTTCAATAAAGGATGTGCTTCTGGTCTGGGTTCCAGGTCATATGGGAATTTTTGGGAATGTGGAGGTGGATAGGTTTGCCAAATTAGGTGCCTCTCTCCCTTTCATTGGTCCAGAGCCTGCTCTTGGTGTATCTTCTGGCACATGTTTGTCGGGCTTTCAGACGTGGATGTCCTCACAGCACTCATCCTTATGGATGAGTGCAGTGGGTTGTCGGCAGTCTAAAATGCTCATTGGAGGCCCAGACGGAGCTTTGAGTAGCGGGATCCGATGTCTTTCACGGACCTCCCTCAGACATCTGGTTGGATTCCTCACTGGCATTGTGGTTTAAGGAGACATCTCTATATAATGGGACTCGTGCCTACCCCTTTTGTAGAGTTTGTGAGACTGAGGAGGAAACACCCATGCATCTGATGACGAATTGTTTGGGTTGTGAGGAGATTAGGTTTAGGACCTTCGGCCGGAAGAGGATATCGGTAGAGGATCTTAAGCTGTGTCCTTTTAAGGTTTTGGTCCGATTTGTTCGGTCTGTGGGGAAACTTAGATGGTTAAAACCTGGAGCCTGGAGGTTTCGTTCTAGGCCCTGTGGTTTTGTTATTCTTCAGGGGTAGCTATGTGGGCCCTAGGAGGCTTTGGATAGCGTAGGGTTTGCCCTCCCCTTTTGTGAATAATAATAAAATATTACGTCATATTCCAACTAAATTGTAATTAATTTCAAGCACAGTGACAGTTTATTTAATTACATGCATAGGCTGTTTTAATTGCTTAGACATCTGTAGCCTTATTCCCCTTATTAATGTATTTCATTATTTGTTTATTGTGTGTAATAAATAAATAAGTAGCCCCCCCCCCCCCCCCCATGGAAAAACAACAATAAGCCGGGTCTAGAACTAAATTCTAGACTTGGGCTAAATCCATCCAAGATTTAAACAAATTTTGAAACAAATGGTACAAAAATTTTAAAGGAAAACTGCATTCCAAGTTTAAAAAAAAAATTGTTATGATCATTTTCGTAAAAAAATTACGAAAAAAATCAAAAACTCATTCTGTAAAATTGTATTTCCGGTTAACCGGAAATATCTTACAGAATTATTTTCAAATTTGGAATTCTAACAATGATTTTAATTTATATTAAATATTATGTAAGAGATAGAACCATACATTGTACTTAGGTATTACTTTAGAGGTAACCTTAAGATTCTTTCGCAGGAAAACTGCTTCGCATAAAAGTGAAAGATAATTAATGTATAGTATACGAGGTTTAAATAAAATCGTTGGTGTAAGGGTGTTGTGAGAAGATGTTGGTTGTTGATGATGAGTGATAAATAACACCTTAATATAGGTATAAGATATATAATTGATATATGTATATATATAACTGACTGCCAAGGACTTTACACTTTAGAATTTAGAACTGAACTGAACTGACAGACTGACGTGGCTAAAATGATATATGTACGGAGTGTGAATCAACAGAATGATGTCTGATGTGCAAGACTGAATTGAACAGAATCATCCCTAACTGTCTCTCTCTCATATATATATCCACTGGCCGAACCACTCCTCTCTGTGCGAGAGGGGCTGTTTCTCTCCGCTAGAGTGGATGAGTGGGGGGGGGTTCATTACCCCTACAGTTGGCATCATTTTTCGAGAAAATCGATTAAAAACTTAAACAATTCTACGAACAGAAAACTTCATTCGTTTATTGAAGCAAATTAAAACTATTAACGAGATATCCATTTTTAATGATTAATAGTTGCTGTCTATGATGTTTTGTTATGATCAATTTAAATCTTAGTTTTATGCGTGCGAGATTGCAAATATTTGCCTTAATGTACAACTATCTTAATGTATATTAATTAAAAATCTCTTTAATTAAGTTTTGAGAACAGAAGGTTGCGTTAAATTTTCTGTTGTCATTTTCTATATAATTACACCACGAAGAAGTCTTCCTTCCATGAAGTTTTTATCATAAAGATAACAGCTAGTAGAATGCCACTGATAAGAGCTCTCTCTTTTACCTCTATTCTAGTGAACATTGCTTTTTTTCACTTAAGCAAGGTGAACTAAATAAAAAAAAAAAAAAAATAGAAAAGGGAAATTTAATTAAAATATTTTCAGGTAAAATTAAAAAAGTTTGTTCCATTCAAAGTCAATGTTTAAGAAACTAATATTCTGTTTTCATATTATTAAGGAATTCGACATAAAAGTTTCGGTCGATACTGATTGATTAAGAAATTTTTTTTTTTTAATCATTTCTTCGCGATTTTCTAGATAACTTCTTCTTCAAAACCTTTGTGCTTTAGCGCACATATTAAACAAATAAAAACCAATCATATTTAAATGAAATATTTTTCCTAAAATAATAATTTCAGATTTACAGGAAGAGAAATCAATATATTTAGACTTTCTATGAGAGTGTAATTTAAATATATTTAAGTTTCTTTCAATTAGATGAAATTAGCTTAATTAAGTGTGATAGATTATGTGATTAATGAGGTTTGGAAAATTATTTCACTTTTAACAAAACGGAAAAGTATCTGCATTTCTAGAACATTATTCTCTTTCAATTCGACATGCAATAAACTTTAAAGATTCAAAGTCCTTGCCCAAAATAAATTTATATTAATAATGTGTCGGTCATAGAGGCAATAGAAAACTGAAGGCATAAATACAACAGTATCATTTGGTCTGAGAAGAACAAGGCTGCCTTTGTTTAAAGAAAAGAGAAAGGAAAATGGGAGAACAAAAAAGATAACAGTTTTCCCAGAACAAAACAAGACTGAAAAGTTGGCAGCAAGATAGTAGCAAGAAGTGACTTAGACTTTGTCAACCAACAAGCCAATCACACGCATGATAGGGAAAAGCCACGCCCTTTAACTATATAACTACAACCAGTTTTCATGCATGATGGTAGGGGAAGTTACTCCCGGACCATCCATGTTTTGTTTTACAAACTATTCACATTCACACTGGATTCTTGCCAGTGTTGGTCTAATAAACAAGTCAACAACAACGCTAAACAAGGTCTATTGCATTATGGACGAAACGTTGATTTGTATGACTAGATCTTAAACGGAAAATCTTGGCATTTCTGCTTTAACTGCTACTGAGGAAGTAGTGTGTTCAGTAGCCCACAAGAGGTATCTGTTGTAACGACCCCATGGGTTACCACGGCTCAGTACTCCATGTAATACGTCAGAACAGTACACACTACACTAAAAACTACATACACTTTACACTTTAAAGTCAAGGACAAACACAGTACACAAACTAGGGTCTCCGTCCCTAGTTAATTGGCATAAGCTAACAGAGAAGGAAGGGATTAGCTCAGTGGTAGCTGCTGGACTAGTAACGCGGAGGTCCCGGGTTCCAACCCAGCATGGTGCCCTTAGATTTTCTCTTCTAGGGGCCTCTACAGCTCACTGTACGGTGATTAGCAGTGTTGTCTGTAGCCAGAGAACACTGCTTGGAGGCCGGCAGTGCACTGAGAATGCTCCGGGGAGCACAATAGACATTTCAGGTCGCCGTACGATAGTCTCCTACAACAATCTACAATGTGTTCAGTAAGATTTATTTAATTTATACTCGAATTACAGGTTCTCAAGTTCCGTAAATAAGATAAAGATTTTTTTGGGGGGAAAGGTTCTATATTTGGATATATATGCTACCGGCAAAGTATGAAATCAGGCATTCCACAGAATGTCTAGGCATTTCATATAACACCTACAAACCTTGGGCAATTTGTAGAATTTACCCCATTTCTCTAATTTGGCTAGGTATTCTATATAATGGCTATGGCGATGCAGGCAAAGCAGCCTACCCTCTACAGCTAGTTCGTGAGGCTTTTTACAGCAAGGAATCGTGTATTTTTAACAGATGAACGTTCCACCAGCTACTTGTGAAAAGCGTTCCTTCGGTAAAATTTAACAGCAATAACTAGGGCATAATTATATATGGCCATTAATAGACATAGCTTTTAGGCCTTTCCATACTTTGCCTTAAACGACGTAGACATTCTATAGAATGCCTAGGCAATGTATAGAATGCCTAGCCCAGTTATGAAATACAAACGATATTTCTTACTTTGCCTAAAGTAGCTAGATATTATAAGAAATGCCCAGGCATTCTACAGAATGCCTGAATTTCATACTTTGCCGTTAACATACATAGTAAATGTGTGTGTTTCAGTGAGTGAATAAAATAACTCAAAAAAAAAAATGAACAATAGAGGAAACTCACATTGATTTTCGTTTATAGAGGAATTCATCCATGACTTTTTTCGGGATCAAAGTCCGTCAACCGAATTCCCCATTTTAATGATTTTATTTTTTGTGTTTTGTTTGTATCTCAAAAGCAGGTATTTTTTGTTTTTTTGAAACTGGGAATAAATGATACTTTTATAGTTCTATTTTATTTGAAATATTTATCTGAAAAGGTTATTTTAGAGGTGGTTCTAAGAAAGTTTCGAATCTGTAATCTGCCATTTTTTTGGGGGGCAAGTGCCACAAATTGCCCCGTTATTTATGAGCTGACCTAGACTAGTTAGCCGGCCCGTAATTTAATCTATTTATCCTATCCATCTATCTCCTTCCATTACAAAAGTTTTCCTTATGTTTTAGACTTGAGTGTATACATTACCATTCTTTGAACAAAATCATCTATCTGTATTATATTGTGATGGATGCCAGAAATATAAAAATCTATTTAATTTGAAATAATGAAGATTATGAATTAGAATGCAAAAGGACTATTCAGGTAGAAGACCACTATTGTCTTTTAGAGTTCATGAACTTGATGGCATTTTCTACCCCTTTTTCTCACAGGGGAAGATTTGAAATAACAATTAGAAGGCATTCCTTCAACATAGTCTGAGTTAGACATTCACCAGAACATTACTTCAGAAATCGCTATCTTAGAATCAGTGCCAGTTCCACAATATATTAATAACTTTATAATATCTTTGCAAATAACTTGTAGTTATTATTTTATTAGAATATATTTATTGTTAGCAGTGGTGACTACTTTCTTATTTCTGATATTTCTCTCTCTTAAAACATACATACTCAAGCCCCTTTTACTAAACCGCTCGTGCTACACCAACTACTACTTCACACACAACAACTCAACACACCAATTACATTTCAATATCCTCCAAAGTAATAGAAATATAATGGCTATTCTTAAGTGATAGTAATTTAATTTTATTGTTGAATCAAACAATACATCAATTGAAATTTAACTCTAGAATCAATAGCACACTATTAAACAATTCCTGAAGTACGTACACAGACCTAATTATTGTCTCGTATTATCGCTTTTGATTTAATTTTACTGCTAGTAGCAGCTCTTTGCAGAGATGTAAAGCACCACTACTAGCCGGGGTTGGGGGTGGGGGGCACTCCTTAACACCCAATCAACGTACTAGCTGTTAGGGCGTGAACCAGTTACCAACGGTTGCTATGCAACCAATGAATAATACATTATTGCAGAACATTATAATATAGAAACAGAAATTAATAGACAGTTCACGAGAGACAAAAAAAAAAAAAAAATAGGACAAAAACATGATTGTTATCAAAGTGTGGTCGATAAAATTTGAAACATGTAATTTTCAAGTCAATTCTGTTTTTAATTCTTTCTTACTGCTGTAAGAGACAAAAGAAAATCTGCAAGCATGTCTAATTTTCTAATTAATTGAGTTTTTTGCAGGAAATATTTTGTGTTGTATTGTACGTTGTGTATGTGTTTCGAAAATGAAAAAAATCATTAGTAAGCTCAATCCCATTTAGTCAACCAACACAAAAACAGTTTCGAATAAAATATATCAAATGAAAATACGACGTCATTGAATTTTTTTTTTCTCGTTATTTTTGAATAATGGCTCCAACGATTTTTTTTTTTAAATTTTGTAAATTAATCATGTACATTGTCCTACGATAAGATGTTACTCTTCTTTTTTTTTTTTTTTTGGAAACATTTTCTTACAAGAAAACTTATTTTTGGAGGGTTCTGTTAGGTATTACAATGTTCACTGTAACGGCAAGAGAGAGAACACAAGCCTGACCGAGAGAAAACAGACTCTCTCTGGTAATCTCTGACTTAAGTAGGCTAAGAGTGGGGAGAACCTGTATATAAGCCAGTGAGAGATCTAGACATCTATCTATCAGATTCAACCTTACATCGCATCATGTCATATCTCTACTCTCACCTTTTATTCTATAAAAATCATTACAAGTCCAGTGCAGTTTCTATAAGCTTATAGCTATATTATAACAGTATGTTCATATCTCGTCTAATTAATCAATCCCAATTTCTCTCCTCATCAACTCCATTATATTCCATATATTAGGAATCGTTATATGTAGCAGTGATGCAACATATAGTTCTAACAGCTAACAGAAGCATTAAAAACATTTCTAGAATTCAAACATTTGAAGAAAATCAAGGTTAGACGAATGTGCTTCTTTATAAATTAAGATTTGGAGTGTTTTCTTTTCTTTTGAATCTTCTTGAAATTTCTTTAATGATTTTCTTTAATCCTGGATTAAAAATAGACACAGATATAAATCTATCAACTGGTATTTTATCCGTCGTAGCATGCATATTTATTTTCTTTCTGACCGGTTTTGGATTTTCATCCGTCGTCAGTGCAAATTCACCAAGTTCGTGAAGAGAGTTCATTTCAACGTAATGTTTCTGTTACTTGTTACTCACACATGTTGGTTGAATATAATTATGTGGGGGAGATTATATGGTTATGTTATTATGTGTATGTGATTAATGGCAAAATGGAATTATTGTTAAGTTATGATTAGACATTAGAAAAACAGTGTATAATAAATTTGTTTTCTGTTTTGCAGAATACTCCATAACTAAATTTTTAATAGTGTTGTAAAGTATGCTCAGTGTCTTATCAAGTTATTTTTATTAGGGGGGGACGATAAGTTATTTCAGGAGTATACTGTACTAATAGGAATAGATAAAGTTTGAAGAAACGCGATGCAAAGTTTATGGACAGTCATAAGCTTTGTACAAGTAATACATAAATGTGAAATACAAGAAAATATGTAAGTAAATCGATATGTAAGAAGGTTGGCAGCAAACGGCAAATTGGAGAAGACGTTAAAATAAATATTAGAGGAAATCAAATATATTCGTTTTTATTTATCATGCTTGTTTTTAAATGATATTAATTTATGATTAAATTATAGTAAGAATATGTTTAGAGAGATAAGGTGACATTTATTAAAAACATAAATTAATATCATTTAAAAACCAGCATGATAAATAAAAACGAATACATTTGATTTCCTCTAATATTTATTTTAATATCATCTCCAATTTGCCGTTTGCTGCCAACCTTCTTACATATCAATTTACTTACATAATTTCTTGTATTAACCCTGCTTGTATTTCACATTTATGTATTACTTGTACCAGCTTTTGACTGTCCATAAACTTTACATCGCCTTTCTTCAAACTTTATCTATGCCTATTAGTACAGTAAACTCCTGAAATAACTTCCCCCCTCCCTAATAAAAATAACTTGATAAAACACTGAGCACTATTAAAAATTTAGTTATGGGGTATTTTCCAAAACAGAAAACAAATTTATTATACACTATTTTTCTAATGTCTAATCATAACTTACAATAATTCCATGTTGCCCATTAATCACAAACACATAGTATCATAACCCTATAACCTCCCCACATAATTATATACAACCAACAAGTGTGAGTAACAAGTAACAGAAACATTACGTTGAAGTGAACTCTCTACACGAACTTGGTGAATTAGCTCTGACGATCGATAAAATACCAGATGTTATCCAGCATTGCGGATCCATCCACATATTCATAAATCTATCACTTTTATAACAAATTTTTGTCAGGAAAAATTGATGTGTGGTGGATTATGAGGGCTAATAACTCTGAATTACGTCTAAATTTCACAACCAATATTTCAGGGCTGATAGTAGCGTTATCAATTGCGGAAAGCATTGTAACCACATCCAGTTACGTGGTCTTAAACCTAAACTTTATAATGTACAAATTTCTCCACCATCTATAAGATTGAAAGGCAAATTATATATTTACTAAGCATTCCAACATCAAAGCAAACTTCTCTGTTAGAGGTTTGATAATTTTAACATTCAAAAGTCGTATCCTTGTTTCAGATTTTTCAATTTCATAATCATCGTCAGTACTTCAATTTCATGTTTTTACTTTCTCTTACTCTTAGTGTGAGGAAGTAGTGTAATCGTGTCAAATTTTCGATATCGAGTTTTCACCGGAAATATCCTTTTTAGAGGTCCCCAGAGTCCAAAAAAGTTTTTTTTTAGAAAATGGTCTGTGTGTATGTATGTTAACAGCATAGCTTAAAAACAAAAAAACCGTAGAAAGTCAAAACTTGATATTCCATTTAGGTTTCACCATAGGATCCGACAATAGATTATCTGTCAAAATTCCTCAACCAGAAGTACCACTTTACTAGGTTTTTTTTTTTTACTTTTTCGCGATTTTCTCAAAAACAGCTGAGACGAGTTTCTTGAAACTTCCCATATAAAGTACACATACAAAGATGTACAAATTTTATCTGAAACATTTCTTTGGGAAAATTCATTTAAGGGCACTTTTACGGGAGGGGTGGGGCTATGTTTTTCTCTAAAGAGCTATCAAAGTTGACTACACAATACTACCATCCAGACAAAATTAATTAGAAATAAATAGATGGCCAAAATTCCGAGTTTCAAGAAAATTAGTATACCGTAAATGCGCTTTTAATGAACAGTTTTTTTCAGTTTTCGACGAATTTTATTAAATCTGGTATACTAACTATAAAATTTGTCAATTATAATTTTGAGAACTGGAGTAAAAGAAAGTTGTGTGAGTGTTTCACACCAGATTTTTTTTAATGCAAATTTAATTTAATTTTTTTTTAATATTTTTAACTTTTTTATTTATTGAAACTTGTTGATAAAATCGTCAAAAAAGAAAGACAAAATAATATTTAAAATTTCCCTTTTTGATAACCGATTTTCCAGAAGTGCTTTTTTACTTTCTCTTATTTTTTATAATCATATGTAATTCATCTTTAAAATTACTGTATTTCAAAGAAACAGTTTAGAAAGCTGAAAAAACGCTACCCATGACCAATAATCCTAATAAAACATGCCAAATAGACCAGTAAATGTAAACCGTAAGTGGACTGTGTCTAGAGCGTAAGGACTAAGGACCAGAAATTTGGAGCAGATGAGGAAATTGACCAACATCGTCCAGGCGGAGATTCATGGAATTGAAAAATTCCGATCTTAATCCGGGGCTGCAATTATAAAGCACTGAGCTTATGTGAGTTCAATACGAAAATGGTATAGAAATGCCTCGGCAGATTTAAATTCTATTTCTGAGAAGAAAAATAACAAAGATACCCTACATTGGATGCTAAGGTATGTTGGTTTGGAAGGTAGTCTTATCGGGAAGTATTCAGAAACGAGAAGGAAGTCATTAGAACATCGTCCTGCAGAATCCTCCAAGGACTATCTTGCCTGGCCAGTTAGAAAAGGTTAGATGTTTACAACAGTCTGGAGCAAATAATCGGCTTTGCATGCTAACGGGTTTTCTCAGGGGGCACGAGAATAAACTAGGCATACAAAGTGATAGCATCTGCAGTGGGGAGTTCGAGAAGACTCAGATACACTTTCTGATTGATTTTTTTTGCTAATATCATTCAGTCAATGTTTAGAAGCCTGGCCAACTATCAGATGCGTGGAAGAGGAATGGTGCTGGTGGGGGATAGAATCTTCTCAGATTCTATTATCTCTTAGAGAAATCTATTTAGAATGGGTTCTATAAGTTGATAGTACTCAATCTGCATACCGGCGAGATTTTTCGTCGCCGTCTAATCTTTCCCTATTTAGAAAAAAAAAAAAAAACTTGAGCTTATTATTTTTTTAGGCGCTTCAACTTCGGAAATCATTGGGGCCCGAAGCTTTCTCTCAACCTTCTGGGCAGCACTGCCCATCATCGCACTGTGAACAGTAGAGTATGTTAAGCGCACAGCTGGATTCAAACCTAGGATCTCCGGGTAAGAAATTCAGTGGGCTTCCATTGATTAATCCCGTGTAATGACATGGTAAAATCATTTGACATTGGCAAAGTCATAGCAAAGTCAAACCCAACAAAGAAAGAATAATTTACAACTAGTGGCCTGGCCAGCTGACTGACTTCAAAACAAGGCCGCGGCCAAACATACAGCCAAGGGTAGGTGCTCTTACATCAAAAGCAAGCGCCGATAAGGCTGGCCACTGACCTAGGTCGGTGGTCGCCAAACTACGAAGGTCGCACACTAGGACAGATGTCTTGGTGTGAGTGTGGCCAACACCAATATATAAACTCGCCCCCTAGGAAGAGGGGGGATTATATCATATACGATTATACGAGCACGTCTTCATATACGAGCAGCAGTTTACGCGTCCATATATAGTTTTATTTAAACTTATTATCCTTCAGTTGTGCATCTTAGTTCGTTTATTTCATCATTCTAAATTATTAGTTATTTATCTTCTATTTAATTCTAAGTATTTTGTTGTTATTAGTTACCATTTATTACGTTAAAATTATTGTTCAAATACAGTTTATTTTTATAAAATCCATATTAATAATTCGAGCACTAACTTCCAAAATCTTAAACTAACTTCCGCCCTCTTCAAGACATCTACTACATCAGGAATCACATTAAACGATTCCATTACACCCGCCTTTACGTTGAAACAATAGCTAAAACCATTCAGTATATTCACAACTGGGTAAAGTTTTAGGCCAAAATATTTGAGTTAGATTCTCTATCGGATTCACTGATTCATATTTTATGTTTGAGTTCCAGTCATTTTTAGGGTTTTCTAATTATTTATTGATCCATATAAACATAAAGATCAATCGCTAGCCACAATAATCATTTTTCATATTCAGAACATAATAAAACATATATTTCAGGGGTGAAAGTCAATTTCAAATATTTGACTAGATCGTAATACTTTCTCTTACACCAGTAAGAGAAAGGAATAACGTATCATCCATATTGGTTCTTTTTCCTTTAAAAACCAAATCACTGATATTAAAATTACTGTTGACATACCTATTTTGGGTTCATGTACCAGAAAAGGAAATTTTTAATTAAAAACTTGAATAAACAATAACTCAAACCATTAGTTTACTCTCTATATTGGATCCATTTATGACAACTTATCAAAAAAGGGAAATATTAGAAGTGAACAAAATCGTAATTCCAGTATGTACTTTCTGGTCCAAAATTAATAGTATTAAAGGAATCATTTAGTCCTTGTTTCAGATTTTTCCACTTCATAATCACCGTCAGCACTTATGCACCACAACTTTCATATTTCTTTTACTTTCTCTTACTCCTAGTATGAGGAAGTATTGTAATCGTGTCAAATTTTGATAACGAATTTTCACCGGAAATATTCTTTTTAGAGGTCCCCAGAATCCAAAGAAGTGTTTTTTTTTTTTAAAGAAAATGGTCTGTTTGTGTGTGATGTTGTGTGTATGTGTATGTATGTGAACAGCACGGCTCAAGAATGAAAAAACCATAGAAAGTTGAAACTTGATATTTCGTTTAAGGATCAACATGGGATCTGACCGTTCGTTATCTGTCGAAACTTCCTCAACCGGAAGTACCACTTTACTAATTTTTTTTTTACTTTTTTGCGTTTTTCTCAAAAATGGCTCCGGCGATTTTCTTTAAACTTGGTATATGAACCAAACATACAAAGAGCTACAACGTTTATATGAAACATTTCTCGGGTAAAATTCATTTAAAGGTACTTTTGGGGATTAGCGGGGTTACGGCTTCCTCTAAAGTGCTATTTTGGTTATTAGATAATTCTGTCATGTAAATAATGGTAATCAGAATTAAATATGTTGTTGAAATTCCGAGTTTGAATAAATTCGAATGACCGAAATTGCATTTAATTTACCACTTTACTAAATGATTTTTTTTTCACTTTTTCGTGATTTTTCTCTAAAACAGCTCAGACGAGTTTCTTGAAACTTCCCATATAAAGTACACACACAAAGATGTACAACTTTTATCTAATACATTTCTCTGGGAAAATTCATTTAAAGGCACTTTTACGGGAGGGATGGGGTTATGTTTTTCTCTAAAGTGCTATCAAAGTTAATTATACAATTCTACCATCCAAACAAAATTAATTAGAAATGAATAGATGGCTTATAAATTAAATGAACTTTTTTGCAAATAAAGAAAAGCAAAATTTGGTTGGTAAAAATTAATAAATTATATGCAACAACTAACAATAGGAATACACGGAATCATAAAAGACGGTCTGAATAATATAAGTATTTCTCATTAAATGTATTTTTCCATCATTTTATTATCAGTTCTCTCCAAAACATTACAAAAACTCGTCCTACAAAAAAAAAAAAGAAAAAAGATGTTCCAATTGTAACTGAACTTAATCCATTCATTAACATACCACCAGTTCAGTTTCAGAGTACGCCAGGAATTCCGCATTGTAGACGCTTCCGCTTCCTCCCTTAAGCTGATGCTTTACTGTCTACTTTTCTGCAATCTTCTAGATATCGCACAAACTTTTGACCGGGTATGCATGCCTTGCTAGCTCAAGTGCATCCTTCCTAGCACCTATTCTCTAGTCCTTCGATCCTAACTTTCTGAGCGATATCTTCCATGTGAAATATGGTAGAACCTACTCCACTGTATCGTCGTTGCACATCATTCACTACAGCCCCATCTCAATTTTCAAAAAATATGACTTCTTAAGTGGAGAACAAAAATTAATATGAAGATAAGTATACATAACATTCACTCAACGATAAAAATCGTTCCAAACAGATACGTTTTCTCAACATCGAACGAGTATCCGTTACCTTGGACTAATACTTTCAAAAAGACTATGTGGAATCCCCACATACTAGACAAAAAGCCTGAAACCAATCGAAAATATGTTAATATGATATATACATATATTCTTGAAAATAAATATAATGAGATGTTTATAAGGCAATAGTCAGAGAAGATTTAAAGAAAAAGAATTCTTTGTTGCTCTATGTTTCGGGTAACATTGGTGTCCTTCTTCAGGAGCTTTTTAATCCTAAAGAGTATATACCCAAGAGAGGTGAGAACGTTGAAACTTAAATGAAGACAGATTTTATGTAATATTTATTTTCAGTATATTATAAAGAATATTTTAAATATTCTTTACAATTAACATTTCATAAACTTACATAATTTGTTTATTTTTAAATTTAAGGCGCGTCAACATCTTTGGTTAGTAGTTATAGTAGTATTTAATAGTTATACGCGGGATTCGAACTAAAGACTTCCCAGTTACAATTTCATGCTCATAACCACTATTCCAAACTCGCCCCGTTTCTTATAATATTATCTTTATATTAATATAAGTCCTTGATAATAAATTTGATTTTTAATTATAATATGTATTTGATTTATTTATTTATTTATTTATTTATTTATTTATTGTATAAGCAATATCTGTTAAATCAGATAACAATTATTGCTACTGCTCACTGCAGATACTACTAGGCTTGGGGAACTTGAATGGAGAAGCCATCCAACAATGACACTCTTGGCATTGTTAGGGCGTTTAGTTTCGAAGGTTATGCGTAGGTCACTTCCTTTTCAGTCATTCTGTGGTAAGCTTAAGTTGGAGATGAGAGAATTGTTATGTTGTGATATGTTTCGGGATAGTTGCTGTATTTGAGTCGTGACTTTGTCTGTGTTGACTTTGATCTTCAATGGTATATTGAGGTCAATGTGCTGTGTAAGGTTTTGATACGTAGTTAGAATGCGTCAGTAATGTGTCGTAGAAGTTTAGATTGGGCAAAGCCTGTATTCTGTATAGGTTGGAGATGGTTAGGTAGAACCCCAAACTTCGTGTAATAGTACCGCAAAGATAATGCAACCACAGCAGAGAGAAGATAGAGGCCCTCTCTGGTTAACAGAGACTACTCTCTGACTTAGGCAGCCTGGAGTGGGAGAACCTGTGTATATAAGCCAGTGGGAATCTATCTAAAGGAATCTATCAGATACAGCCATACAACTGCACATCGCATCGTGTCACATCTTTACTCACACCATTCATTCTATCATTTTCATTATAAAGATCTGTGCAGTTATCGTAAACTTAAATTAGTGTCTTCATATCTCGTTCATTTAATCAAACCTAATTTCTCTCCTCAACAACTCTATTATATTCGCAACCGTACAGCCATATAGGTTGAATTATGGTTTTTGAAATTAGTATTATGTTGTAGTGATTGTCGAATAATTGTTTTCCGTCTAGCAAGCATCGTAATTGTCAAAATATCTGATTCAAAGGCTATCTTTTAAGTCTGGTGTGGTGGGTTCCATGTAACCAGCGGTCTAAGTCGTGTCCAAGATAGCGTGTAACAGTTTTCTGTTCCACGGGAGCGGATTTAATTATAGTACAGAAATTTAAGCCTCCAGTTTCACAATAATTAATTAACTAGCTCCAAAAATCCAAATACAATAGTATATGAAATTTCAAGAATATCGTTACTGCCTTTGTCGCAAAAAAAGGGAAAAAAATTAATCAAGTGAGTAGCACTTTCAGTTGGCCAATTTTCACCTGAAATCACTTTCAAACTCGGATCATCTAATGATTTTTCAAAAGAAAACACAAGTTTGAGCTATAGAGGGATTTTCCGTCTTATTTTGTTAACACAAATACATTCACGTACATATACAGAGATATGTAATAAAAGAAAGTAATGCAAAAATAATAGTTTTGAAAAATAATTTAATGAATTTTGACAATATTTAAGTGAAGCAGTTTTGGAAAATAAATTGTGAATTTACCTTCAAAAAAGAGTGTATTTAGAGTCAGGTACTATAATATATAAGGTCATTACAATTAAAGAAACAAAGGCACAAGAATCCGTTAGGCCAACTCTTTTATAAGAGAAAATCCCCCGCTAGAGCAGGGCATTCTTTCGAACAGTCTGCATTCTCCTTTCAAAGCCAGAACACTTGCTTCAGGAATCGCTCTCTTAAACTCATGCCAGTGATAGAGATTTGCCTTTATTCTAGATCATTTATTAAGAGACAGTTGGTTGTAGTCACTGAGAAGTAGAACACTTGTTTTTCGCTCTCTCTAGCATCAGTGCATTATTAAGTTTATAATATCTTGCAAATAACTTGTAGTTATTATTTCAATAGAATATATTTATTGTTAGCAGTGGTGACTACATTCTTATTACTAATTCTTCTCTCCTAAACATATATACATACAAGCCCTTTTACTAAACCGCTCCTGCTACTACAAACATACAACACAACATCACCAATTACATCACAAACACATACATACAAATATTCTGTTAGAGCTATTTTTCTCACAACTAATTTGTGATGGAAACAGAATTTTGATTGTTTGTTTTTTTGTTTTTTTGACGACTAGCAGTTAGAGAAAATATTAATAACATTAAAAAAAATAACAAAAACTGGATAAATCTTCAAAAACCATAACATAAAAACAACGAAAATTATAATGGAAAACTGCTTGGTTTTCCATTACATTGCCATGTGTAAATATAATTATACGAACTGTTTACCCACAATTATCTTTACAGAGAGTGAATGAGAACTGAGGCAACATGGCTGTTTACCACGATAGTTGTTTAGAAACTGGCCTCAAATACACATTATACAAGTACATATATATATATGGTCGTGCATATAAACTAACTGTCTGATATTTGCAATGTACAAACGGGTATTCCATCATCACATGAGAACTGAACATAAACACTTTTGTTCAGTTTAATCACCATCATTAACATACATAAACAAGTCCCAAGTTTTATTGTAAAATTTGCATCTCTACACGTGATAAATATCACATACATAAATTATAATTTATTAAACTTTGTATTAGTTAGCTTCTTGATTTTTTTGTTTTTTATCTTTTGTTTTGAAAATTCTAATCCTACATGAAAATATTAATAATAAAAGTCACTTGAATCAAAGAATTCGGGATAATTAATAAAATGAAAAAAAAGTTTCTTTGCAAAATGGTGAAAATTATAAATTTTCCAACCTCAGCAATTCAAAGTAGCAGTGGGCACAAGGTAAGATATTTCTGAACTTTCTCTATGGAATTATTTGCAAACGTAGAAATTTAAATATTGAATTCCCTTAAATTCTATAAAGTTTATTTCTTTTAAATATTAAGCACTTATTTGAATTTTATATTAGTAGAACAATAAAAATAAAAAAATAATAAATTTTATTAACTTCAAAATAAACCACGAGGTAATGGCGGGCAATGAGAGGGCGGATCGGTTGGCTAGGGAGGGATCCACTTCACTTTTTTGTGGTCCCAAGCCAGCCCTGGCGTCACTAATAGGTTCTGCGATAGTCAGATTAGACTTTGGCTGACGGGAGTTTTGGAGAAATGCTGGGAGGACACGCAGGGGTGCCTCCAGGATAAAAGATTTATCAAAGGGACTAAGCAGGGGATCCTAGACTACCTCCTGTCCCTCAGTAGGATAAGAATGAGGACCTTGATGAATGTAGTCACTGAACACACATGGCTATCTAGTTATTTGCATAATATAGGGAGGGGTCTAGACCCATATGTCAGAACTGTGATGATGAAGTTAGGGAAATGGGTGTATCACTATTTATGCCAGTGACCCTGTTAGAGCTGGTACTAGGTTTCGTGTCCATTGGAGGGCTTCACTATCGCAGCACTGCCTTGGAGGATTGGAGCTGAAAGATATTTTAGGATACTGTAGACAAACCGGTAGATTACCAGGGAAGATTAATTAGAGGGATATATTGGAGGGGAAGAATTGGGGGCGATAAAAGTCGCATAGGCTTAGGTCCCACGCCGTAGGCACCCAGTTACATAATAATTACAATAAACCTCAAGATAGAGTTGAAATCATTTGTGACAATGATGTTTCAAGAACTCTAATCGAAGGAAATCTGGATACAGCTACTCCAGAATTTGTCAATGCCATGCGTAAAGTTAAAAAATCTGGTGTGAAACACTCACACAAGTTTCTCTTACTCCAGTTCTCAAAATTATAATTGACAAATTTTATAGTTTGTGTACCAACTTTAATGAAATTCGTCGAAAACTGAAAAAAAACTGTCCAGTAAAAGCGCACTTCCGGTTCACTAATTTTCTTGAACCTTTGAATTTTGGCCATCTATTTATTTCTGATTAATTTTGTGCTATGATAGTACTTCAGAGAAAACATAACCCCTCCCCTCCACCAAAAGAACCCTTAATAAATTTTCCCCGAGAAATGTTTCAAATAAAAGTTGTAGCTGTTAGTACGTGTAGTTGATATACCAAGTTTCAAGAAAATCGTTGGAGCCATTTTGAGAAAATTGCAAAAACGTAAAAAAAAAACATTTTTAAAGTGGTACTTCCGGTTGAGGAATTTTGACAGATGACCCACTGTCGGATCCCATGGTATAACTAAACGGAATATCAAGTTTGAACTTTCTACGATTTTCGTTTTTGAGCTATACTGTTCACGCACACATACACACAGACCAATTGCCAAAAAACCACTTTTTTAGACTCAGAAGACTTCCAAACGGATATTTCCGGTGAACACTCAATATCGAAAATTTCTCATGATTACAATATTTCCTCTTACTAGGAGTAAGAGAAAGTAAAAACAAAAAAAATGGATGGCAAGATTAAAGTAAAAAGATATATTGTCATTTTATTGAACAAATAAAGAAGAAATTCAAAAAATTTAACGACCAGCTTTCCGTTAACAGATATGGGCCTATTATTTTTTTTTGGTACGATAATGCAAGACCACCAATAAATAGCAAAATGGCAGTTAAAATGAAAAGAAAGTATGAAGTTTTTATAGCAGCCAGCATATTCTCACCCGTCTTTTTTAAAAAAAATCACATTTACAGATTGGGAGGCAGAAGTATATGGATGTAGATGTTTGACTATTTTGATTAATTGTTGTGGTTGATTCTGCAGTGCTGGAAAGCATCAGAGATATTTTCCATGATAGCCTGCTTCTTTTTGTGGTTTCGGGCGTTCGCCCATTACTCAGGATGCGTTTGTCAAACAGTGTAATAACATAGATTTGCACAGAGCAAATTTAGTTTATACACTGACCGATGTTTATATTTATATAAATATAGCTAAATTCAGGCCATTCTCAAAAGTAATATTTAAGTAGGTAAATTTTTGCCTTAATTCCTTTATTTAGGTTTATTTTCCATTTTAAGTCTTTTTGTGGTTTCTTTGGTTCCGATATTATATTCCGAAAATGTTTTTTTTGTAGGTTATACGCTAATTATATATTGAATATTTATCTTATATTTAGTTATGTTTAAACTAAATTTGCTCTGTGCAAATCTATGTTATCACACTGTTAGACAAAAAGCATCCTGATGATGGGCGAACGCCCAAAACCAGTCGATGACCAAAAAAGAAGCAGACTATCATGGAAAATATCTGATTTTTTGATTAATAGTTTAATGTTATAAAAATTATGCATTTTTTATTTTGCCTTATAAAATCGGATATTCCATGTGCAGCAACCTTAGGTAAAGCCCCACTTTCTTCTAAACAGAAAAGTGATAGGCAGATATCATGTGGAACAACGCACTTAATGTCATGTGAAACAAAAATAAAATTAATTTTGGAATTGATTGATTTTTTTTTTTTTTTTTTTTAATAGCTAGGTGGCTCATAAACCAATTTTTTTAGCCAACAGAAATGTTTATTTTTTCTTATTAGCACACGACGTTCTTCTTTTACGGGCATTCTCAAGAGTAATATTGTATAATGAAATATAAGTGTCAGAGACATTTTCCGTGGTAGCCTGTTTCATTTTGTGGTCATCGACCGGTTTCGGGCGTTCGCCCATCTTCAGGATGCGTTTTTTTAGACAGTGTGACAACACAGACTTATACAGAGCAAACTTTGTTTTCATACACCTGAAAATGTTTCCCAAGTAGGGGCTCTTTAAGGGCTCCAAAGAAATGGAATCCGATGGGGCGAGGTCGGAGCTGTAGGGGGGATTTGGAAGGATTTCCCACCCCACTTTTTGCAGTGTTTCTTGAGTTAACTGTGCTGTGGGTGGGCACGCATTGTCATGAAGAAAAATCACGCCTTTAGTCAAGAGTCCACGATGTTTCGTTCGAATGGCAGGCCTTAATTTGTTTATGAGCATATCACTGTAATTCTGGATGTTATGGTTCGTTGATCTACGAGATAGTCACAATAAATAGAGAGAGGAAGTTGCAACTTCAACCGGACGTCCAACTTCGTTGCTCGTCACAGACACTTACACGGCCACTTTGAAACTGTTCTACGCATTTATAAAAGTTCCAACGGTTCAAACAAATTATTCCCATACACTTTCAACATTCTTTCGTGGATTTCACTACCTTTGATGACCTCTGCAACTAAAAATCTAATCACTGAGCGTTGTTCTTCCGAGTTACAATGTTCGAGCAGACTCGCCATTGTTAACTGAATACATTTGAGGTTATGCTTACCAAGTACTCTCGAACGGCTGATGTGAAACTAAATACAAGGATGCCCAACATGACGCACTGAAACTATTGTATTGATTTAACAAACCGTTTCTGAACTACAGCGATTTGTCTCGTTACTTATTGAATGACCCTCGTATATATTTTCAGTTTAAAGTGAAATTCTTTCCTAGTTAATACCCGTATTAATAAATAATGGATCAAAACTATGTTAATAACTGCAAGAAAAAGGGCACTTTACCTTGCTTGCCCTTTAACAACCCAAACACGTGTTTTCCCACCCATCTGGCCACATCCCTTGACCTAGTTTAAGAGTTTAGTTTTTTAAAAATACGTCGCAGTTAGTGTGAAACTAAGTTAGCTCTGGGCGAGTTTGTGTTGTCACACTGTCTAAAAAACGCATCCTGAAGATGGGCGAACGCCCGAAACCGGTCGATGGCCACAAAGTGAAGCAGGCTATCACGGAAAATGTCTCTGATGCTTTCCAGCTCTGCGGAACCAACCACCACAAGAAATATAAGTGAATTTTTGCTCTGCTGTTTTGAAAAATTCCTTTTTTAAGTAGTGTATTTTCCATTTTGTTTTTTTTGTGGTTTCTTGGTTCAAATATCATGTTCCGAAAATGATTTATTGTAGGTTATACGCTAATTATACATTGATTTAATTTATTTTTTTTATTTATATTTATTTTTACAGCAAAAATTTGCTTACTTCATTAAATGTTGAATGCATAAAAATTTCTGATGGTTAAAAAAATTGGTTTATAGCTACCTAGCTATAAAATAAATTAATTAATTCAATATACAATAATTAACTTAGAACTAACATACATTCTGGAATACGAATACTGTTTCTTGATAAGGTCCTCATATCAAGGTGATAAAAAAATAAATTCTATCAATATAAAATTAAACTCAACGAATAAAGAAAGAAATCTGCGGGGTGGGGTGGAAGAAAAGTCATTTAACTTTACCATTAAAAACAAATTTTCCAATATTATTCGAAGAAAAATAAAGAAGAAGGGACAAGGAAAAAGGAAAAAAAAAAAATTATTTAACAAAAGTTGAGACAAACTGTGGTTGAAAGGTGTCCCTAATGGGTTCCTTAAGTTTCTTCAGTCGAAGATAATTTGAATAGACAGGAATTGAAAAGTGATGTCATTTTAATAAAAGTTAAAATGGCAGCGCATTTTCAATTTTTGTTTTACGGCTGTTTTAAAAGCAAAATTAAATTAATAAGGGAAAAATATTGCTTACCCATTTTTAGTTAAAAGTTTGTATTTTTTCATTTCCTATATATATATATTATTTATTTATTAGTTATTTCATTATTTATTGAAGAAGACTGGACTTAACGACAACCACAAACAATTATCTAAATTCTTAATCATCCTTATTTTTATTACATTCGTAAAATAAATTGTTGTTTAATTTGTACATAGTTTGTTTCCATGCATTATTTATTTATTTCTATATCTAGTATCAAGGGAAATCTACTGATTCCCAAAAGCCACTTAATTCTGTCAACACTGACTACTTCCTTAACTTACCCTTCATCTTCCTCTATTATTGTGGTTATTACATCTCTTCAACTCAATCCTGAATCATTCTTTTTTTTTTCAACTTTCAGGTAACCATTCACTCCAAAACCATGGCAATCACTGTCTTCTCATTCGCTCAACATGATTAATCAGTAGGGATTTTAATTTATTTATTTCAATAAAGTACCTTCAGCTTCCTCCATCTTTCGTCTTATAAATAATACCTTATTATCCATATTGTAGATTGTTGTAGGGGATTATTGCACTGCGACCTGAAAGATCTATTATGCCCCCCACCGGAGCCTTCTCAGTGAACTGCCAGCCTCCAAGCAGTGTTCTCTAGCTAAAGGCAATACTGCCCATCACCGGACAATGAGTTGTAGAGGCTCCTCCTAGGAAGAGAAAATCTAATGGCAGCGTGCAAGATTAGAACCGGGTCCTCCTCGTTGTTAGTCCAGCGGGCTACTACTGAGCTAAATCCTTTCTTTCTTTTTTGGCTTATGCCAATGAACTAGGGATGAAGAACCTAGTTTGTGTACTGTGTTTGTCCTTGTCTGTAAAGTGTAGGAGTGTATGTAGTTTTTAAGTGTAGTGAGTACAGTTCTAAGGAAGTGCATGGAGTACTGAGCCGTGGTAACCCGTGGGGTCACTAATCCCCAAGTAACTGCATGCAACATATACCCCTTGCGGACTTATTATTCATGTGCTGACAAATATTAAACCGCCATATAAAATAAATATCTTCAGGGAAATACCCAGATTTTTGAATTGATACTATAATGAAGTTGATGAGGAGAGAAATTGGGATTGATTAATTAGACGAGATATGAAGGCACTGTTGTAATATCGCTATAAGCTTACACAAACTGCACTGGACTTGTAATGATTTTATAGAATAAAGGGTTAGAGTAGAGTTATGACACGATGTGATGTATACGGTTGAATCTGATAGATCGATGTCTAAGATCTCTCACTGGCTTATATACAGGTTCTCTCCACTCTAACCTGCTTAAGTCAGAGAGTACCAGAGAGAGTCTGTTTTCTCTCGGTCGGGCTTGTGTTCTCTCTCTCTTGCCGTTACAATACCACGCAGATGTTTGGTATAAACCGTTGTTTCTGCCATTTTGCTGTAGGCTTTATCAAGGTGGTATTTGGTGCTTGATTTCTAGACCAATACCCACTGACGAGGTACCAGTTGGATTTTTGTACTACAAAGCAAAGTATAGAGGGACAGTCATTTTGCCATTCTTCTTGTATGTTATGGCTGTAAGGTAAACGTAGTGGGTAGACTAAATTTACCTTACTAGGTATGTCTTGTACATCTATTGCCAAATTTGCAGCCATCTTAATCTGTAAAAAAAAGCAGAACAGTACGAGCGGAGGTTTAGACTTCGTCATCCAATAGCTAATCATAAATATAAGAAATAAAATTAATTCCGTTCTCTACCTGCAGCCATTCACCATTTCGCTCCACTACTGCTTGGTGTCACAAACATCCACCACGGTATATCTTGCCAGTGGTGGTCTAGTAATTAAGCCATAATTTAAAGTGAATAAGTGCCTATTAAAAAAAATATGGGCAAACGTTGCATTTATCAAACGAGGTTTACCAAACTTCTTAGCGGTCTCAAAATCGTAGACATGGTTGGCAATGACCGCGGCATCCAGAAACTTATCCCAATTCCTTTCCTAGTATTTTATTATTTGACCTACTTTTCAAAGGTCAAATCTCTTACTTGCTTGCATTATTTTTACCTTTTCAAAAAATATTAGAAAAACCAACAACGACTCAGACAACCTGTACCATATATCTTCAGTCTGTGCCATACAAAAAAAACTTCTGTCCGAAAATGGTCACTTTTTTTTACACAAAATTATGAAGAAGAGCAATTATCTTAGGGTAAAATATTGAAAATAAAATCTGAAGGACTTTGGAATATGGCAATATTAATAATAGCAATAAAAGAAGCGAGAATAGCGCAGTGGTAGCGCACTGGATTTTTGGAATGCAGAAGACCTACAGACCAATTATTTTCGGAAAAAAAAATTCTCAGACTCAGGATATCTTAAAATGTGTATTTCCGGTGAAAATTTGAACACGATCGCAATACTATTTTCCATACCGGAAGTTTAAAGATAGGAAAATGGATATTTACTTTGGATATTTCTCAACCGTTCACTCGTTCCATTACCCACCTATATTACTTCTTATTTTCCTTTATTAAGATCTTTTTATAAGAGTAGGAAGGAATAAGACCTTCATAAGAAAAGGAACATAATATCACTTTATGAAAAAGGTCACATTTTGGTAATGTACACCCTTTATGCTTCCACCAACTACAAGTCCAAACACCAAGTGCTACCAAAAAGTCATCAGCTGTTTTTATGAGATTGGCTCTTCTCTACATCTCTCTCTCTCCTCTCTCTCTCTCTATATATATATATATATATATATATATATAATATATATTATATATGTAAAGGAGGTGTAAAGGTAAAGGAGATAAGTTTTTCGATTCGCTCACACATAACCGAAAATTTGTTAAAGCAATATAAAAAGAAAACTTGCCCATCCTTTAAGAAATACAAAGTTAAATCTAAAGGCCAAATGCCAATAAAAAAAATCAGTCATTTTTCCATGACGTTGGAACTAACAGTCAGACAATAAAGTGATATTTTTTGCACCTTATCCCTTAAGCGGCCCATACACCTTCAGTTTATCGGAACGATTAACACGTGTGGCGCTATGTCTGAGCGATAAACTGAGTAAGCTGCGCAGTCTGCGCAGATAATAACGCAGGTACTAGATCTGATCATCTAGTACTCTTTTCATACGAGAATTGCGCCAGTTCACACAGGTGCTCGGACGGATCCCTCAGTTATCGTTATCCATCGTGGAAAGACCCCCAACTTACAAAAAAAAAAGAGGCAATGTTATCTTTCATTAAGGCTTATCGTTCGTTGCCAGAGCTATGGGACACCGAAAATCGGTTTTACTCCAACAGAATGAAGAAGGCCGAAGCGTATGATAGCCTCATTGAAAAACTACGACTAATTGAAGCTGACACGACGAAAAAAAGTGTTATTAAAAAAAAAAATCCATAACCTTCGGTCTACGTTCAGACAAGAGTTAAAAAAAGTAAACGACTCCAAATGGTCCGGTATTTTATCTGTCGTAGCATGCATATTAGTTATGTTCCTGACCGGTTTCGGATATTAATCCATCGTCAGAACAAATTCACCAAGTTCGTGGAGAGAGTTCACTTCAATGAAATGTTTCTGTAGACACGCAATTTACTTACATGTTCTCTTATATTAACCCTGCTTCTTTTTCACATTTATTTCTTACTTGTACAAACTTTTCACTGTCCATAAACTTTGCATTGCCTTTCTTTAAAATTCATCCATTAATTGCCTTTCTTAAAATTTATCTAATCTTATTAGTACAGTTTACTCCTGAAATAACTTATCCCCCCCCCCCCCAAAGAAAATGGCTTGATAAAACACTGAGCATGCTTAACAACCGTCTTAAAATTTAGTTATAAATATTCTTCAAAACATGCTATTTATTACACACTATTTTCTAATGCCTAATCACAATTTATAATAATTTCACTTTGTCAGGAAAAACACACACATATAGTAACATAACCTTATAACCTTCCCACATACTGAGAGTCTACAGAAACATTTCGTTGAAGTGAACTCTCTACACGAACTTGCTCTGACGATGGATGACTATTCGAAACCGGTCAGGAACATAACTAATAAGCATGCTACGACGGATAAAATACCGGATGTTATCCAGCATTGCGGACCTAGCCACATTTTCAAGACTCCAAATGGTCTGGAACTTCTTCTGACGACGTCTACATTCGTCACTGTGCTATTATAATAACCTTTTTTCACTTAGAAACTCCTGACCAGAGTTTGTCGACGTATAATGTAATGTTTTTCGGCCCACATTAAAACAGAATCAGATAACATAGAACAACCTTCCATTGTGTACTAGCTCATTGTTTTTAATCGATAGTACCACAAGCGCATTCACCAAACGACCAAATTCGCCAAAACTGGCACAAAAACTGATGAGTTGATAAAAAATATTCAGCTAGACCACACACATCTTCCGTTCGGTTTTTCCGTTCAGTTTCTTCCTCAGTTTTTCGGACAGATTTTTCGTTCCAATAATCTGAAGGTGTATGGGGCCGCTTTAGAATGATTCGAAACGTAAAGAAAAGTCTGAATTTTTCAAAATTTGTAAAAAAAAAAAAAATCTGAGATATATTACAATTATAGTACTTCACTTCTACTTTAATGACGGCTTTAAAAGTTTTATTATTATTTATTTTATAATAAGTAAGTAATAATGTATAATTATGACGGCTTTAAATTTAAATTCTTTTTTTTATTTATTTTCAAAGTAAAATTCTATATCAAATAAAAAATTGTTTGATAAATTGTTACTAAAATGAATTTTAACACCCAAGAAACATTGGATGAGTTGGTTGAATTAAAAAATAATCAAATAAAAGTCGTAAACAGAATTTCAATTATCTTCTTCTATTTTTTTTTGTCTTTTTTTTTTTTTTTTTTTTAATAAAAGAGTTGGAAGAGTTGATGGTTTTTCCTGGCCGGGGAGAGAATGGTGGCGTGGCTAAACTGTAACAGTGTTTTCTGATCATTTTTCTGTGCCTGCATCAAACGACAGAACACTTTTCTACCACCTAGTAAAAAGTATTCCGTCTCCATTTCTAATCAAAATGATTTTGATATAACTTTAACAATTTATTTTTTTTTTTTTTTTTATCACTTTTCTCTTTCTGTTTCATTGTCTATTTCATTCAGCCATCTTTTCGACAATGTAGTTGTTCCCTTCGGCTATTGAACAAAAGATAACTGTAATTAACCAAATCATCATTTTTCTGATCCACTAAAATTGAAATGGAAGAATTCTCCCATTATTCATTCTTATTTAAAGTATTATTATTAACATAACAAAAAAGTTAGATTCTGTTTTATAGGTTTCTTTTTTTATTTTTTATTTAAGGTTTAAATTTTATCAACCTACTGTGATTGTGTTGTCGTTGTTCATTGGATATGTATTGATAATAGCAGAATTCTTTGAGTGTTTAAATTCTAACTGGTTTCTCGTCAAAATTATTATTTAGGCTTCTTTAAGGATTATTAAGTCCAAACTTTATATATATGAAATACTTTGTTATAATATAAACAGTGGGACAGTATTGCATAAAATTTCAAAATATTACAATTTGAATTTGAAAGATATTTTCGTATTTTTTTTTTTATGGATTCATGTTGTTGAACTCTAATCCAAAGGAAAAAAAAAAGCAACTACCAAAACTTTAAGAAAAACCTGGTTTGATTACACAGAATAAAAAAATAAAGCTCAAAAAAAATATGGTAAAATTCAAAATTAAAATGGTTATTACTTATTATCACTTTTTCATTTTTGTTCAACAATATTTAGTGCTACCTCCTCTTGCTCTGATAACTACAGCCATCCTTCTTGTCATTGAAGAGATTAGATTTTGGATAACATCTTGAGAAATCTCATTTCATTCTTCAATAACTGCTGTACGTAGCTCCCTGAGAGTGCTAGGAGCAATCAGGCGAAGTCTGAGCCGTCTTCCAATTGTGTATATAATGGAGTTGATGAGGAGAGAAATTGGGATTGATTAATTAGATGAGATATGAAGATAATGTTATAATATAGCTATAAGCTTATACAAACTGCACTGGACTTGTAATGATTTTATAGAATAAAATGGTGGGAGTAGAGATATGACACGATGCGATGTATATGGTTGAATCTGATAGATACATGTCTAGATCTCTCACTGGCATATATACAGGTTCTCCCCACTTTAGCTGCTTAAGTGAGAGAGCACCAGAGAGAGTCTGTTTTCTCTCGGTCGGACTTGTGTTCTCTCTCTTGCCGTTACATTTCCCAAAGGTGTTCTATTCGATTTAGGTCTGAACTTCTCGGTGGAGAAACCAAACGTTGAATCGCAACATCCTGTAGGTACTCAAGGACAACTCGAGCAGTGTGACATCTGGCATTGCCCTGCATTAATAGAAAATCATCACCGACTCTTTCAGAAATTGGCACAACATATCACTGAAGCACCTCGTCAAGGTATTTCCGGTCATTTAGCGTCCCATTTTCCACGATTGTAAGTCTGTACGTCCGTCAAAACTTATGCCTCCCCAAATCATAACACCGCCTCCACCAAAAGCCACTCTTGGAGAAATGTTAGCCACTGCATATCTCTCACCTTGACAACTCCAAACTCTCATCCTTCCATCCGGAGAATGTAGGGTGAATCTCAACTCATCTGTTAATAAAACACGTCTACAACCCTCTGTTGTCCAGTTGAAATTTTCTCATGAATATTGTAATCTGGCGACTCAGTGTGCTCTAGTCAGAAGAGGGCCAGTAGCGGGTATCCTGGAAACCAAGTTTGTTTCATTTAACCTTCTTCTGAGTGTCCTACTTGAAATATGGACATTACGGAACAGCGATCAAGTGACGTAATTGATTACTAGTGACGAACCTATTTCTGTAAAACATTCAGCTGAATAAATCTCTTATCTGTCCGGGAAAAAACTTCTAGGGCCTATGCTAAAATTCTTTAGACAGTGGATTGACTCATTCGTAGATTCTGAGCAATTGTTGCATGATTTAGCCATTCCTCATGACTGCAATTTCTTCTGAATAATTACCATGAAGAGGCATGTTAAGAATAAAAAGAGAAAAAAAAGAACTGATAAGAAAAAAACTAAACAAAAATGTGTAGGAGAGAGAAATTACCAGAAACAGTGAAAGTAAAGAACTGGAATTATTATTGTATTTTCAAGAGTTCAGAGAATTAATCACTTAAAAACATAAACAAATGGTTCAGGCTCTTATTTCCTTTTGGTTCAGAGTTCATTTACAACGATTGTATAAAAAAAAAATACAGTAATAGACTGTAACTTCAAATTACATCACTTTAAAATATTATGCAATACTTTTGTCCAGCAGTTTATATATATATAATGGTCGTTTCAAAACGGTTTCAATAAGTTATTGCAAGAAAAGTAGTCAGCTTATCGCGATGAAATTGCATCGTATGAAAGTGGCATGCAGAGAATGTTTTTTTTTGGCACCTACAAATGTTCAGCATTGTCTCACGGGTGACATGGCACATAATTACGTCTTGCCCAACATAGACCTATCGTCTGCGAGACGATCTTACAGTACAACTGAATCTCGCGGAAGGGTCGAACGAACATGTAAATTTTATATAGCATCATATAAAAAAAGTGGCACACCTAGGGGGGCCGCAACATGTGGGAGTTCACTCATGTGGTGGAATTCCAGCACGCAAAATTCCCAACTTCTCCACACCCGTTTCTGGCTTTTCCTTAATACATTACTTTAACGCCGCCTAGCGTAGGAATGTAAACTACGAAGCAAAATATAACAAAAATCTCTTTGTGTTCCGCTTCTCTACATTTTTTGCTACTACCACCAAGGCCCTTCAACAGTGATGGCTCGAGGCGGGCTCTCGCCCAGACCCTTCTGCACTCATCGCCGTGACCTTCTTAAGCGGCGTTTACACGATCAATAATATTGACAATACTTTAGAGTATTGACAATAATATTGATCGTGTAAAGTGAAAAAAATGTATTGATGGTCGGTATTGACAAGAGTATTGATGAAATTCAGATTTTCTATCAATACTGAGAATTGGAGGGGATATAGACAATATTATTGGTCAGTTCAATAGTTTTATCGAACGTTGCAACTAACCTGTACAAAACAAAAGCGATACTATTATAATAGGTTAAAGAATTCTATGTAATGAACATCTCCTATAATATATTAAAGTTGACTGGCCCAATTAATTTAAAATTTCCATTTTAAGAAAAACATTTCAGTTTGAACTCTGACAATTGCACTATTAGAAAAATCGTATGAGTGTTTCGCAGTTAATTTAATTTTTTGTTTCAAAAAGGGTTTTTATATGCCATGCTGTTTAATATAGAGAGAAAATAGGCTTCTAACTTTCCTTCCGAATGGTAGGCATATTAAATCACTACATGTCTACATGAAAAGTCAATCAAACAATTTTCCTTGTTTATGCCTGATTTTGATGGAATGTTAGATAAAGATTTAGTATTTTGCCTTCTAAGGTGTTAATAAAAAATAAATATATCTAAAACATGCAACACAAAATTACTAGAATTATATTATATTTTATTAAATATATCATTAGGATAAAGGTTTATTTTCGATGTTTTATAAAGGAATTAATTAAGAGTGAACGATAATGGAAGTAATTTAAATAAGAAACATTAGAGCTGTCCCCCTTGAGTTTTCTATACAATATTAATAAAGTGAGCAGCAGGGTAAAGAGCTAACTATAACCATGGGCCAAAATAATAGCTACGCAAGCTTTAGAACGATTATTCATTTTTTAAAGGTTAAAAAAAAACTAAACTGATGAGTATAAACACGTAAATACACTCTCCTAGTGGCAGAAATAGTAAGTAGTATTGACAATAATATTGATCGTGTAAAGTAATGAAATATTGATAGTGGTTAGTATGAGTATTGATGGAAATATTGTCAATACTGGTATTGACAATAATATTGATCGTGGGTGTAAACGCCGGGTTATCGTTCAAGGATATTGTAACGCAGCCAGTGGTGCCATCTAGGAGAGAAGGCAGGTACCTAAGGTTCTCCTAGTGGCCGCTGGGAAGCGCTGGCGGCGCTCTAGTTCTCTCTAGAAGAATCGAGGAAGTTCTAGAAGATTCCCCACCGGTATAAATAGTGGGACCGCAGAGAGTTGAGAGAGTTTTCCAGTTACAAACGAAATGTACGTTTGTGGAAAGTGTATAAAAAGTGAACAAAGTGAACTTTTGTGTGTTTAAAGTAAACTGTGAAGTAATTATTATTAAGTGTTGTATTTTGTAATTTATTGTGTATAACAATAAATTGGTGTTTTCTTTATTGAAGTTTAGAGTATTTTATCTATACGAACCCACTTAAAACTAGTTGCAGTAGCTAGTTTAGAGGGAAAAACGTTACAATATTATAGTAATATGAAATAAACTATACAATTAACAACATCGCAATTTAAAAAACTACAACATTAATTAACACACAGCTTATTAACTACCTTTATCATTGACGCCAGAGTATAGGCACGACTCTATAGCGCCATCCATTTCCAGGGCTAGTTGCTTCGATTGGCTTCGACGCGGTAAGTTGAATACTTTACTTGTAATAAAATTTTCTAAGTTATCCGAAAACCATTTTGCAACACCCTGTATTGTGTAACACATTGGGTTACACACAGGTTTCCGGGATTGAGACCAGCATCACTGCTTTCTTATAAACCAAAGTTTTGCCAATTATGGTTTGGCGTAGGTGTTGAATTTTTGTAAGAAAGAGTTTTGAATTTTTATATAGTCATCTTTTTACGATAGCCAACATTTAAAAAATATTTCATCGCAGTAGAGAAAATCTGTAATGATGAATTATTTGAACACACATTGCCCGATTGTCCAAGGTAATTATAGTTCCATTCATAGTAGTAACCAGAACATTTATCAAGACAAGTCTAATGTTAGGCAATCAAGAAGACAAAGAACAAAAAATGTGACAGCCCACAAACCGATCACCGTTTGGTTTTCCGGCCTGCCATTTCTTTCTTATATTCCCTACCTATACCACAAATTACTCTGTCCATTGTTTTTTACTTAGGACTTTCAGTCAGCCAATGAGTGAGGCCAGATGTTACTGTTCACCATAGTTTCTTTCAAAAATTCTGCGCAGTACAGCTTTTGTTTTTCCTCTCTGGAAGCCTACATCCTGTATAATTCAAAAGGGTTTTTGTTTAATAAATGATTTATTTATGTAACCAAACCTAGTAAATTTAAGGTAAACTGTCATTAGAGTGTAAAGATCATCTCTGCGCTGATAGCTACCTCTGCTTGTGTAACGGCAAGAGAGAGAACACAAGCCCGACCGAGAGAAAACAGACTCTCTCTAGTACTCTCCGGCAAGAGAGAGAACACAAGCCCGACCGAGAGAAAACAGATTCTCTCTAGTACTCTCTGACTTAAGCAGGCTAGAGTGGGGAGAACCTCTACATAAGCAGTGAGAGATCTATCTATCTATCTATCAGCTTCCACCATACATTGCATCGTGTCATATCTCTACTCCCACCTTTTATTCTATAAAAATCATTACAAGTCCAGTGCAATTTGTGTAAGCTTATAGCTATATTATAACAGTGTCTTCATATCTCGTCTAATTAATCAATCCCAATTTCTCTCCTCATCAACTCCATTATACTTGAAAAGAGATTATAATGTTTAGTTATCCCGCGGCCATTCATTCCTGGAGCTAACCCTTTGTAAATAAAGTCCCTTTTAACAAGATCACAGCTTCGAAACTTCATGTTATCATTAATCTATGCAAAAAAGTGTAAATATAGACAAAATTTTCAATCCAAAAAAAAAAAGAAGTAAATAATAAAATAATTTGCCCTGAAAGAAAAATGGAAGAATATGTCATAAAAAAAAATAAAAATAATAAGAGAGAGACCCTTCAAGATGTTCAATTTAATTGCAATACATTCAAATTAGAGATAAGTATATTAAAGTTAATAACTGAGATAAATGGCATCTCATCCTCTTATTCTTCCCTGGCATAGCATGACTAAAGTGGTAGAAAAATAACGAAGAAAATATTTAAAACAAAAAAAAAATGGAACCCTTGATTCAAGTCTCCAATGTAATAAAGTACTTTAAATGAACAACCAGTTGGGAATAATAAAAGGGTATAAAGACTAGTGTTTATTCTTGGCTTAGAATGTATAATAACAAATATAGTATTAGATATTGCAAAATATTCTTGTTTTTGTAATGTAATAACGACTATATTACTAAGTCAACTCAGGCTGGTAATTCACTTGTTTGTCATTTGATAAATGTGATTGTTATTCATTATATCAACCTTTTTTTTTATTTCTTATTATTATTACGAGATTCTAGCCTTTTTATTTGTCATTTCATAATAGAAGTATTTTTTTTTAGTAATTCCTAAGATTCACTTGTAATATTTTTGTGGGATTGTTTTGTAATATTAATAAGAATAAACAGGTGTAAATACTCACCTTTCTCAAATTTCTCTTAATTTCACTTTCTCTCACAATTTGCTTATGTAGTGGGATCAGAAGTCTTGGAGAGGGTTATGATGCGATGAATAGTTGGGAGTTAGTTAGAGATTTTTAGAGAGTTGTTACTCGAAATGTGAACTGATGTAATGTGATAACAAGAAGGAGTGATAACAAGAAGGAAAATATATAATTTTTAATTATAAAAATTATAACTAGTGGTGCCAGCCAGTCGCTATTATTCAGGTCAAGAGCCGCGGTCAGTGCACGGTCAAAGGGACCGCCAAGGACCGGACACACTGCTTTCAAAAGGGTCATTATACGGTCAGTATACAGAAGCCGCCTGGCCAATATACAAGGGTCAACAAATCATTCAAAAGACCACCTGGCTACAGTCTTTTGATAACCGCCAATAAACAAACACTCAAAAGACCACCTGGCTACAGTCTTTTGATAACCGCCATCACCTGTTGCCACACCTGTTCACCGACCTATTCAAGACCTAGGGTCAACACACGGCAAGAGATGTTTTAGTGTGACCCGTAATTACACACTTGTCAATGTGTGAGTGATGGCAATATAACGTCTCTCCACAGGAAGAGGGGATGAGTATTCTTCAGTTTTTTATCAGCGTATCATCAAGATTCTACCAGTGACATAGTTCATACATCGGAGCGCGTCCCTATCTAAGTATTTAAACATATATTTATTTATCAATCATTATAGTTGTGCATTCTAGTTACCTTTTAAATCATTTTAAATTAATTGTAGTTATATCTTTTCAAACGCTTAAATTATTGTTAAAATATATATCTATTTTCGTAAATTAGTAGTTCACATTTCGAGTAACAAGTCTCTAAAAATCTCTAACTAACTCCCAACTATTCGTCACATCATAACCCTCTCCAAGACATCTGGTCCCACTACACTTAGTTGCTTTTATTTCTCGTACAAGGTGCCGTCTATCCTTAAGGTCTTCGCGCCCCGGGATATCCTTCTTATGCCTGCCTCGGGCCACAATCTATTTCCATACGCGTTGGTGTTCAGGGCCACCGGAACCTAACAATCGTATACTCTTGTCACCTAAATCCTCCTCTTTAAAGAGCTGCTTTTGTCCTCTCCACACTATTGGAACAAAGATATTCATTGCCTTTCCCAAAAATTCAGATGAAGCTCATCTGCAGCAATATTGCAGCCTCTGCACCATACAACAGTTCGGAGAATTATTTTATATACGGTTAATTTGAAACTTCTGGGAATTAAATCTTATTTCTTAGGATCGACCTTAAGATAGCATAGTACCTATTGCCGGCCGCAGTCATGTTCCTTATATATTAGCCGACATCAGGAACTACTCTTCATGATCGACCCGAGATATTTAAATTTATTAGTAGAAAATGAATTTTTTTTTGTGGTTGTAGGCTAATTATAGTGATTATAATTATTTTATTGTTGAGGCAGCTTCAATAAAACAAATTTTTAGCCTACAAATTTCTTTTATTTTTTATTAAATATACATTTAATTCGACGTTTCAGCGTTTATGTTACACCATTCTCAAGAGTATATATATATTTTTTTTATGAGATACTTGTAAAGAATATAAAAATTAATTTTACAGAGATATATAAGCTGTAATTTTTTATGTACTTATACTGCAAATTAGCCCGTGCAGTTTACTTGGGGAGTAGCGACCTCACGGGTTACCACTCCATGTACTTCGTCAAAACAGTACACAATACACTTAAACTACATACCCTCTACTCTTAGACAAGGACAACACAGTACACAAACTAGGGTCTCCGTCTTAGTTAACTGACGTAAACCAAGGAAGAAAGAAGGGATTAGCTCAAGAGGTAGCGCACTGGAGTAGAAACGCGGAGGTCCCGGGTTCGAATCCAGCATGCTGCCCTTAGATTTTCTCTGCCTAGGAGCTTCTACAATTCACCACTGGTGATGGGCAGTGTTGTCTTTAGCTACAAAGCACTGCTCGGAGGCCGGCAGTGCACTGAGAAGGCTCCAGAAGGGGCACAATAGATCTTTCAGCTTGCCGTGCAATAATCCCCTACAATAATCTACAAAATCTACTGCAAATTAGAATTATATCATTACACAAAAAGTAACGCTCTAGATATCTCTGTATAATTAATTTTATATTTTTTACATTACCCCATAAAAAATATATATATATATATATATACTCTTGAGAATGGCGTAAAATAAACCCGGAAACGTCGAATTAAATGTATATTAAATATAAATAAATGAAAAGTAGTTTGTCGGGTAAAAATTTGTTTTATTGAAGCTACTTTAGCAATAAAATAATTATTAGTAGCTTTAAAGCATCCCACCGAAAGATTCCCAAGTATCAAATCACTTCCTTCTCCATGTCGTAACCATAGATTTTGTTTTTTCGCTTTTAGCTCTAACCAGTCTTTGGCAGCTCTCATCTCTAATTCTTCAAAAACTAATTCATAATTATTATTGACAATTTTTTTTTTCAAACTTAAAAGGATTATTAAAATGTTTAGCAGGTTTAAAAATTATAAAGTTAAAACTAACATAAACCACAATAAAATGGCGGTTATTTAGAGAAAGTGTGAACTTTCACGTCCTCCAGATCGTCCTTAAAGTGAATTTAACTTGGAAAAAATAAAATTTATTATAAAAAATGAAGTATTATGTTTATTGAAGAAATTTCATAGAATTTTTCCCAATGCGTGTTTCAATTTGTGTTCATGAAGTGATGTGGAGGTGAAAACACGTTATAAGTCAAAAACATGATCACCACGAGGACTCGTCGACAACCCATCAATAGAAACCATCATCATACGTCACCCAGGCCATCACTGTTGCTAACAGTATTTCATGTTAATCAACATGAAATTAAGACATGCTTTTCTCCATCTCTAACAAGTTTGAATAAGAGTATTAAGGGATTAAATTTGATTGACTAAAATGGTAGCTTCTTAACTGATTAAATTAAACATTTACAGAATTTCAACAAATTGTAAGCAAATTAAAAAAAAATAACTAAATAGTTATGGAAGAGTTACAAACAAATTTGTGAAGAATTGCAAGGTAACCAAGAAAAAAAAATACGACTGTGTACAATGCTTAAAGAAAATTGTTGAACCGTTTTGTGAAAAATTGAAATAAACTATTCAGTAAAGGTTATACACACAAACATGTAACACACACACCATTCGCTAAATACATTCTATTTCATATTCGGAGAACCGCAAAAAAAACGTTATTTCCGGTAAGAACTCTATTTCAAAAAAAAAAATTGAAAAATTCGCAATATTATTTCAATAAAAATTGAAAATGCAAATTACAGAAATATCTTAAACCACTAAGGTTTTCCAGAAATGAATAGAAGTTTATTATTTACAATACCATTCACATATATTTTAAGCTATACGGTTTTTTTTTTTTTTTTTACTTTCTCTTACTCCTAGTAAGAGGAAGTATTGTAATCGTGTTAAATTTTCGATATCGAGTTTTCAGTGGAAATATCCGTTTTGAGGTCCAAAAATTCAACGGAAATATCCGTTTTTTTGGATTAGTCCCAAAAAACTGGTTTTTAGCAAATGGTCAGTGTGTGCGTGCGTGTGTGTGTGTGTGTGTGTGGTGTGTGTGTGTGTATGTATGTGAACAGCATAGCTCAAAAACGAAAACCGTAGTAAGTTGAAACTTGATATTCCGTTTAGGTATCATCATGGCATCTGACAGTGGATCATCTGTCGAAATTCTCGATATTGAGTTTTCACCGGAAATATCCGTTTTGAGGTCCCCTAGTCCAAAAAAGTGGTTTTTAGCAAATGGTCTATGTGTGTGTGTGTGTGTGTATGTATGTGAACAGCATAGCTCAAAAACGAAAAATCGTAGAAAGTTGAAACTTGATATTACGTTTAGGTATCACCATGGGATCTGACAGTACGTTATCTGTCAAAATTCCTCAACCGGAAGTACCACTTTACTAGTTGTTTTTTTACTTTTTTGCGATTTTCTCAAAAAGTCTCCGACGATTTTCTATAACATGGAACATCAACCACAAAGAGCTACAACTTTTATTTGGAAACATTTCTGTAGGAACATTCATTTAAGGGCACTTTTAGGGAAGGGGTGGGGTTATGTTTTTCTTAAAATGCTATCATAGTTGATTATACAATTCTATCATCCAAACAAAATTAATTGGAAATAAATAGATGGCCAAAATTCCAAGTTTCAAGAAAATTAGTAAACCGGAACTGCGCTTTTACTGAACAGTTTTTTCCGTTTTCGACGATTTTCATTAATTTTGGTACACTAACTATAACATTTGTCAATTATAATTTTGAGAACTGGAGTAAGAGAAAGTTGTGTGAGTGTTTCACACCACATTTTTTTTCATTAAAATGTTTCAACCTCATCAAACTTTATACTAATTTATGACTGTTCATGTATTCAGGAATCATCATCAAAAGAAATAAATTTAATCTTAAAAATAAAGAAATACATGATAGAACTTAAAAAAAAATTCACACAGACTATTATTGTAAATTTCTCATTGTCATAATAGCGTATTCACTCTCGTTGGATAGATAGCTTTGAGACAATCCATACGAATTAGATATATATATCTAATATATATAGAGCAAGGATTTCCCTAGAGTGCAGATCACGTATTATCATGGACGATGGGAGATGATTGCTATACGTACTTCTGCCACCTTCTTATCCCTTCCATTATTTCTCATCTTCTTCTCCCGTGAGTATTATTTGCGTGATACAGTGACTATTTCCATCTGGGATTTCTAGTAGTATTAAATGTTTGAATTACGCTTTTGTTTCATATAATCAATATTACCTTATGATAGATTTTACATTATAAATTTAGTATCTTCCTTTACTAAGTACTCTTAATTTTCTACTACAACTTTAGTTTTGATTTTTATAATAGTTATTTTTGTTAGAACCTCATGAAACAACTTAGTTCCTTCTAAATTTGAAATTGATGGTAATTGCATGATAAAATTTCGAATTTTTCTTAATTATGTTGAATGTTATTGGAAAAGGAGAATCAAAACTTAGATTAGATTGACAGATGGGGGGGAGGGCGAGCCTCATTTCACTGCGACTTACATTAAATGGTCTATTGAGGTCTTCCCTAAAATCACAGCACATTCTTCAGCTTTGCCCTCTTAATCATGCCTAGCAAAGCTGAAAGTAGCTCTGACATGAAGCTTCGGGATTGTTTGTTCCCAGTTGAAGAAACCTTGACCTCATCAGACCGGCATAGGATGGGTACCGGGTTTCTTTCTCCTCGGTCCTGCAAAATTATCTGCAAGTAGTAGGTGGTGCATATGCCTATTCAGCCTACAATGCTCTATTAATAGGCCCACTATTAGCCTTATATCCTTTCGGCTATGGCTTAGTAGATCCCAGATAAATTTAGGTAAATGTCTTGTAACAAAGAATTTAGCCTGCCTCTGCCTTGGCGTTCTTTTCCAACATTGCAGACGCGAATAAAAACTTAATAAAGCGACTTTTTTTTTTAGGAAAGCATGACATTCCAGTTCCTCAAAAAAAAACAACTCTAAAACTCAATTTCGAAAATTTGAGACGATCGTAATAGTTTTACAGACCCTCGAGGGGACTGGATTGGTCCAAGGATCAAGCACTCGGAACCCATGGGCAAGTTTCCATGCATCTTCCAGGCGGAGATATACGCTATTGGAAGATAGCGTTCAATTCAACCTCGATAGGAGATATAGAAATCAGGAGATTATAATCCTTTCCGATAGCCTAGCAGCCATTAGAGCATTGAATGCTTCAGTTATCAGCTCTAAAATGGTCTGGGAATGCCTAAGTAAACTTAATAACCTAGGCAGGAGGAAAAAAGTTACCTTTTGGTGGGTGCCAGGGCATGTTGGCATTGAAGGGAATGAGAAGGCTGACGGACTGGGGAAGAAAGGAGCTGCGACCCCGCTTCTAGGGCTGGAAACTTTTTGGGGTCTGCGGCCAGCTCCTCTTGGAAGAAGTTCTCTTGGTGGAAGGAAGAGGAGGAGGTAAAAAGATCTCAACTCTGGAACACTCTTCCCGGTTTGCGGCAGGCCAAGATTTGCCTGGGAAATTATAACCAACAGAGATCGGAGGCCTGCATCGGCTTGAGTAAGAACAAGCTCCGGGTTTCCTCACAGGGCATCGCCGACTCAGAGCACACCTGACCAAGCTCATGCAGACTCTGTGGGGAGTTGGAGTAATCTCCTAACAGACTGTGAGGCTGCCACTAAGAGAAGGTTCAATAACCTGGGCAGCTACCTCTAGTGAGGGGGATATGATTCCTTAGGGATCTTAAACCTGATGGAGGTTTTGTAGAATGGATGTTCATCTGGGACATCTGCCCGGGTAACAAGGGAACACTGTCCGGAGGCTGGCACTGCACTGAGAAGGCTCCGTGCGCCAATGACCATAAATGTTGACGCGCCTTAAATTAAAAAAATAAAAATAATAATAATAATAATAATGATTCATTATTTAGTCTTCATATTCAATTAGTTCCGCATCAGTGAGTCCTTGCGGACATGAAATTCTTTGTCATCACCTATCTTTTTTGTCTATGTTTTCAATGTCCTGCTCTCGTTTCATTTAGAAATAAATTTTTCTAATTAAAAACTAAACTATTAAAATATATAAAATATATAAATTTTATATATTTTATATATTCTCTCGTTTCATTTAGAAATAAATTTTTCTATTAAAATATATAAAACTAAACTGTGGCCCATTTGAATTGATTGAAAACCTTTTAAATTCATTACCAAATGAGAAAGTGAACGACATATTTCTATTTGTTATCAATTGTATAAAATTAAAGGCCAAATAGCAAGTCTAATTTTTTTTAAATAATCCCATTGTTTGCCAATCTTTATACTTTATATTATTTATGATTCTATCACCATAATACCACAGGTCAATGACTGCTTCTTGTACAAATTTCTACTTCTGAAATTTGGTTAAATCTTTTTTATCCAGGTTGAACATGTGTTCCGACAAAGATTTTCCTGGCATCAGAAAGCTTAGACAGCAATTAAGAGAAAAATCTTTTGAAGAATGGACAAACTGTAAATGGCAAGGGGTTGGGGTATGCCACTTTAAGGACAGCCCAAAATTAAATCAGTTTGTATACGACAAGAAAATCTTATCATGTTCAGAATGGAGTAATGCTGTTAAGCTGAACATAAACTATGCCCCACTTCGTGCTGTTCCTGGGGTTGGCGGACAGTCGGCAGGAGCTGTTGGACCCCTCTGTCGCAGATGCGGCAGAGAGCCTGAAACACCAGCGCATGTGCTTGGTAATTGTCCTGACAACATGCTTCTTGTAACTAGACGCCACCATAGGGTAAAGCACGCCTTGATGGAGATTATGGAAAAAAAAGGTTATGTGACTCTCGAAGAGGTATACGCTGTAGATACAGATGGATCTACAAGATACGCTGATATTATAGCGTTTGACAATGCCAGCAATGTAGCATATATTTTGGATCCGACCATCCGTTTCGAGAGTAAGGATCCGAAACAGGGCGAGAAAATAGATGAGGAGAAAAGGGCAATTTACGAAAAATGTATTCCCTTTTATAAGGAGAAGTTTGAGGATCAGTTCGGGGTAAGGGAGTACAAGGTGCATGGCTTGTGGTTTGGTGCCAGAGGTGTGGTGCCTAAGACAACCTTGGACTTTTTCGACAAGGTAAATATTAGCCTTAAAGACATAGCTCCTTTAGTGGAGAATATTTTAGTTGACTCCCTGGGAATTATTTCCCAGCATATTTACAGATAAATTTAATGTATATATTTAGACTTAGATGCACTTTATGTCATTTATACATATTATGTCTTTTATTTGAGACTGGACATTAGGACATCTTTAAATTTTTTAACTTTTTATGAATAGGTATCATCGCTTTTTGGTATGTCTACGGATTGATGAGTACGCTGTGTGTTTGGAGCACCTCAATTTAATTGAGCAGCCTCACTTGATTTTGATTAAGTGTTCTCTCTCTCTCTCTCTCTCTACATTGCATGTTTAAGTTTATGAAGAATGATTATTTTATGGTTCATGAATATAATTATTATTGCAAGTCATTGTTATTGTCATTATCTTTACTAAGACGGTTTCTATTTTATTTTGTAGTTCATTTCTCATTTTTATATTATTTCATTCTCCCTTTTCTCTCTCTACTTCTAATTACCTATAATGATTTGTGAAAAAGTTTTATTTCATTTTATTGTATTTACTTAATATTATTGTCGCTATTTATTTTAAATTCCAAGCATAATGTATTACCTATTTTGTACCAACTCACTTTGTACCAAACACATGTTTGAAACGAATAAAAATTTATTATTATTATTTCTGTCCATGTTTTCTACTCATTCTGTGACATTAATATAAATTAAATGGCTGTTATTGCAGCTATACATGTTTTCTTGGTTAATTAGCAGTTTTAGGAAAAAATAATTTATTTAATTAAAAATCCTTTATTTATACGAATTTCAGAAAATATGTTTTCATGTCAAGTATATTTCACGTATATGTATTTTTCATATAAAAAATAATACGTGCCATCCTGTGTGACCTAGATTCAATTTTTTAATATAAGAAATATGAAATTTTGAATAACAATTAAAACTAACATTTAGGAAAATTAATAAATTAAACAATAATAAGGTTCCAAATTTTGGATATAAATGAAGAACCACCATGTTAATCAGCGTTATGATAGACTGCAATATTAATGTTTAGTAGAAACACTATTGGAGCAGAAAGACTATCAAGGCGTGATACAAAGATAAAGTCTATGAATACACTAGGATTCATCCCAACATAGTGAACCCGCGCTTTCACTATGTCTCACCACATATTGTGGTATTTAATCAATATATTGTTTAATAAATTTCACTTATTTTGCAAATTTACTGTCATGTGTTTCTTGAAGTTTTCTTGTGGAATTAAGAAGTTTTGTTTCTTTCAAGCTGATAGTTTTCTTTATTTCTTTTATTTTGAAATATTAAATTCAAATTGCATATGTTGATGTGTATTTTTACTTTCTCTTACTCCTAGTCTTAAGAGGAAGTATTGTAATCGTGTCAAATTTTCGATATAGATGTTTTACCAATCACCGGAATACGTTTTTTGAGTCCTTAATCAAAACAAGTGGTTTTTAACAATGGTCTATGTGTGTGTATAGATTATATATTTAATGTATGTAGTGAACAGCATAGCTCAAAAACGAAAATCGTAGAAAGTTGAAACTTGATATTCCATTTAGGTATCACCATGGCATCTGACAGTGGGTCATCTGTCAAAATTCCTCAACCGGAAGTACCACTTTACTTGTTGTTTTTTTTACTTTTTTGCGATTTTCTCAAAAATGGCTACAACGATTTTCTTTAAACTTGTATTCAACTACACATACAAAGAGCTACAACTTTTATTTGAAATGTTTCTCTGGGAAAATTCATTTAAGGGCAGTTATTGGGGAGGGGTGAGGTTAGGTTTTCATCTAAAGTGCAATTTCAGTTTATTAAACAATTCCATCATCTAAATAATGTTAATTACAATGAAATATTTTGTTGAAATTCCGAGTTTGAAAAAAAAATCGGATTACCGTAAGTGCGTTTACTTTACCACTTTACTAAATGTTTTTTTCCACTTTTTCGCGATTTTCTCAAAAATGGCTC
>JAAEAF010004139.1:0-14909 GCA_011037195.1 Triatoma infestans
ATCATAGAAAATGAATTATAAAAGTTGATAAATTCAAAAAATGAATATGTAAATGTTATTAAAAGAGATAACATGATAAAGGAAACGTGACATACAAATGTCAGTGAATTAATAAAAGTTGGTATACCGCGTTATAATATTATTTATAAGAAATGTAAAATGTGCACCCTTATTTTTAAAATTTATATATATTTATACTTTTAGATTTATCGATTAATTGTTGCCCCTGATTTACCCCATGCATGCTGCGAGCAAGGAAGAAGGGAAAGCGCTTGCGGGATAGGTGTTGAGCTCAAAGTTAGGTTTCTCGAGATTCGTTGATTAGTCATAGACTTCTTACTTTAACTTAATTTAGATGTCGATTATATAAAATCTAAATATATATATAGCTATATGTGTGAAAAAAAATGGCATGTACACAAAACGCAGTTATAGGGGGAACATGGGTTTGTCGTCGTATTCGGTATGTACACTAGTGGTTCGGTTTGGTACACTAGTGATTTTTTTTGTAGTTAATGAGCTCGTTGGTAGTTAAATATCCGTTGCCGTGGCGAAATGCTGCAAAATTTGTGTTAGTACATGTATAATTAAAATTTTAAATTAATAGTGAATCACAATTTATTGAAGGGAATGACCTGTAAGAAAAGGTAGAATAAGTATATAGATAAATAAAATAATATACCTGAAAGGGATTAGTTACTTACAATTGTATTTTATTTAATGACGCCTAAGTGTTATGTCCACGTGTTAACGTCTTTGTTTGGCACTAGCTTGGTGAAAGGTGTATTGTTGGTCTTCCGTCTCGAATGTGTTATTGTTGAGTTTACCTGTTATTGGTATTATTCTACTAAACAAGGAAGCAATTTTTGTTAAGTTTTTGAATGAAGAGATAATTTTAGAGTTTTTTTTTTTAAATTTATTTTTTTTTATTGTGACTATTTGTGTAGTCACTTGTAAGAAAGGATGTGTACCTGAAATATAAACAATTTTAGTACCATTGGCGGTAAATGAAAATAATTATTGTTACTATTGGCTGTGTGTGTATAGCCGAATTTATGTTTGTATGAGTGTTGTATGTGAGTGTTGTGTAACTTCCTGGACTAAGGTGGGTGAACCTTTCTCAACACTTGATGTGGTGTTTGGCACCGGATGTGGTGTTTGGTTGACCAATCTCCGGCAGTGGTGCTTGTGAGTGAGATTGAACCTCTCAACACCGGAAGTGGTGTTTGTGAGTGAGGTTGGTTGACGAACCTTTCCCAACACCGGAAGTGATGTTTGTGAGTGAGAGTGTGATTACACTTATAAGAAAAGGTTACTTGAAATTTACTTATACATAAAATCGTTGAAAATAACATGTCTTAATATGTAAAAAGGAGTATGAATTTATGTGCTAAGATTTTGCAAGCTTAAATTTACTGTACGTAAGACTTTGATTGAATTTGACAAAGATGTACGTAAAACTTTGATTGACTTTGATTGAATTTGACAAAGATTAATTAGAGAAAAAGCGCTATAATAATTATGCTTAAACTTGAAATTGTGCATGAAAGAAGAACTTTTCCAATATTAGTAAAACTTGCGACATAGATTGAATTAAAAAATTAATTAATTATGCTTATAAACGCAACTATCTAACCTCCGATTTTAAGGAAATAACGTTAATCAATTTATTAAAAGGAAATTTACAAATTAATGAATTTCATAATCACTTAGTCACAAATTTAATGACTATAAATTAGGCATGACCAGTTTAGCTACTAATAGATAGTATAAGCTGTAGTGTTCGCGTTATGTGGGTCATGTTGCTGCTGTGAGACAGGAAGTGCAGAGTTCACTGGTGTGTTTCAATGTATTACTTTTTCTCGTAGTAATTGTCTTCGCAATGCCGGGGTAATCGCCGTAGTTGTGGCCTGTAGAAACGCCTGTGACTGCCGGTGATTTAGCCGTTTTCTGGCTTGATAAGGAAGCAATCTCGAGCGGTATGGCCGTATTTATCACAATACTGGCAGGTCGGTTTGTCAATAGTATTATGTGTTGACTTATTTACTTCCGTATGACGCTGATTATTGAGACTGGGGTGTATGTGTGGATTGACGTCGGTTACTACGACTTTGAAAATTATTAAATTTATTGGCTTGCGGCGAGAATTTGCCGAAGTTTGTACGCGTCTTTGTTTTTGGAGCAGTGCAATGTCTGTCGAAATGCGGCCCTGAGCAATGTCGACATGGACGATTTTTGACTACGTTAAATACTGGGGGTTTATTTTTTTGAATGCATCTGCGTGAAAATGCATACTCCCACAATATTTGCATGGCGATGGCGGTAGGTTATTTTGTTTCGCCACCGGTTTAATTAATTTGGGTTTCGGCATTATTGCAAACACTGACGGAGCAGAGTCTGCAGCCTTTATTTCTCTTAGTGCCGTGGTATATTCCAGCGCACTGTCTAGGTTTCAGGAAGCTTAGTGCGGACCTCGTTCCTTAGATTTTGCGGAAGTAGCGTAATGAAGGTGTCGGTGGTGATTTTGGTTAACACCGTTTGTAAAGTTAGTTTGGGATTAGCTTCGGCCTTGTCTGAGATTAGAGCGTGCAGGTGACGGAGCTTGTCGGCGATTTTTTCTACCGAGTCATTTGGGGGAGCCTGCATGTTCGTGATTTGGCGTAAGAGAACGAGAGGCGTTTGTTCTGTGTGGTACCGGTTGAGCAGCAATTTTGATATGGTTTTAAAATCAACTACTTTACCTTCTCGTAATAGTAGCGATTTTTGGGTGTTGTAGAAGGTTTCTGCAGTATCGGAAATTTTGAATTCAACCACTTCTAATGTGGTATCGTCGTCCCATCGTGACAATCTAGCACAGCGTTGTACCTGTTCTAGAAAAAGTTCGATGTTTGCGTTCTGTTCTCCGTCAAAACACGGAATCTGATTTAAAAGGTTCAGACTGGCAATAATGGATGTTTTATCTTGGGCCGGGGGAGTAGGTGCAGACCTTTCCCTTTCACCCAAGAGGTGTTGCACAGCCTCTTCTAGAGACATCTGTACACCATTGAGATTATATGTGGTCATGTTTTTAATTGATTGAGAGTCAGAAATTTTAATGGGACTTGCACAAGTTTTCCTAGATCCCCTAGTTTTCATAAATTCACCAAAAATAGTTCAATTTGATTGAACGTATATGAACACAGTAAAAATTTAATATATAAATAAAAAAAATATGTATTAAAATTTGACTTACTCCGAAGGAACTGGAATCGCTGTTCGGATCCTAGTCGCTGCCACCAGATGTAGTGGAATCGTTTATTGTGATTCCTATGGTATGTAGTAGATGTCTTGAAGAGGGCGGAAGTTAGTTTGGAGATTTTTAGAAGTTAGAGCTCGAATTACTAACCCTGAATTTATAAAAATAGGCTATATTTTTTACAGTAATTTAAATGTGAGAAGTGGTAACTATTAACATGAAATACTTAGATAATTTAAAGTTAAAATAACAAATAATTTAAGATGATTAAAATAAATAAACTAAGGTGCACAATTATGAAAATAAGTATAAGTAAAACCTGTATAGGGACGCGGAACTGCTGCTCGAATAATAATGTACTCGTGTATAATAATTCGTGTATAATGATCCCCTCTTCCAGTGGGGCGAAGTTTATATTAGTGTTACTCACACACTGTCAGATGTGTAAGCAACACTCACACCAAGACATCTCTCCTAGTGTGCGACCTTGTGCGACCTTGGTTAGTTCGGTAACCCGTGATTTAGGTCAGTGGCCAGCTTTATCGGTGCTTGCTTTGATGTAAAATATTGACCCTTGTATTGAAAAGGGTTTTGTTTGTTTGGCCGCAGCCTTGTCTTGAAGACAGCGGCCGGCTAGGCCACTAGTTATAAATTATCCTTTATTCCTGCCATCCTTTGTGAAGATAGCAGCTGGTTGGAACCACTTTGACATTGCTATGACTTTGATTCCATTGCTATGACTTTGATTCTATTGCTATGACTTTGATTCCATTGCTATGACTTTGATTCCATTGCTTTGACTTTGATATGTCATTACAATGTATTAGCTTCATCGTGGTCGTGATGTCATCGGGTTTGTGTTTGTTTGTTTGTTTTTAGGTATTGGCATAATTTGAGTCGACTTTGTTGTACTTGTATGATCTGATATGTTCGGTAAATCGTTCCCTGATTTTTTGCCTGTCTGCCCTAAGTAAATGTTGTCACAGTCCAGGCATTTCAACTCGTAAACCCCACTGCTGTCATATACGTCAGTGAACTCGGTACGAGTGCGGATTTTGTTGCCTAATTTGTTGTTTGTTTTGAAAGATGTCTTAATGCCCAGTTTTTTGAAAGAATTTGTGAGTTTGTACGTGTGGCTTCCAGTATATGTGAATGTGGCGAATTTGTCTGATGTTTCTATGACAGTCCTATTTTGTTGGTGTGGTTCGTTTTTGAGGACTTTATTAACGATATTCACATTGTACCCATTGTTCTCAGCTATGTTGTAGATTGTCTGCAATTCTTATGCGCGGGTGTGAGGGGTGTGTATTTGTCTGTTCGTTAGATATCTAAGTACAGCAAGTTTGTGTTGGGTAAGATGGTTGGAATTGTGCGGTATGATAGCATCGGAGGTGGTTGGTTTTCTGTGTATTCCGTATTCCAGTTCATTGTTGCTTCTTGTGAATTTTATGTCTAAGAAGTTGAGGGTGTTGTTAGTTTCTTTTTCGTACGTGAATTTTATTTTTTGGTTTATGTTGTTAAGGTAATGTACTATTTTGTCTATGTCTAGGTCATTTTTCAATTGAGGAAGGAATCGTCCACGTATCGTGCGTAAAATGTTACCCCGAACTCCTCTTTCAGTTTTGATACATAAGTTTCTTCCATGTTTTGTATAAATATTTCCGATAAGATAGCTGATGTGGGGTGCCCCATTCCCAGTCCGTCAGTAGCGAGGTAGAACTTGTTGTTAAATCTAAAGTAGTTTTGTGTCGTTGTGGTTTGTACTAAGTTCGTGAGTTGGTGAACGAATTGCGTGGATTCATCTCTTTTCAACTTCTGTTTCATTATGTCCAGTGTGTCCAGAGGTGTATAGGTTGGTAATGTCGAAGGACAACAAACGGGAATTTGGGGTGAGTCTTATATTCTCTGTTAATTGTATTAGGTGTTGTGTGTTTCTTATATTGTAAGTGACGTTCAGTTTTACTTTGTCTTTTATTACTTTTGCCAGATGCTGTTTCAATTTGTATGCTGGTGCAGTTGTGTAGTTTCAGAACCGTCATAAACGCATAAACCCGTCTGACAAACGCATCCCGAAGATGGGCGAACGCCCGAAACCGGTCGATGACCACAAAATGAAGCAGGCTACCACGGAAAATGTCTCTGACACATATAGAGACTTTTATAAATTTATAAACATTTAGAGACATATATAAACTTTTATTTGCAACATCCTCCGGGAAAATTCATTTAAGACGAGTTTTATGGGTTATGTTTGCCTCTAATGTGCTATTTCAGTTCAACAATGTGCAGTTCCCAGTTTGAAGAAAATCGGTTGACCGGAAGTGCGACTTTATACGTTTTTCAGATTTTCTGATTTTCCCCATAAAATCGCCGACGTTTTTAGCACAATCAGATTTGTAAGGCTGTTGCCATTTCGCAGTAAGGAAAATTAGTGTGAGTATTTCACACAATTTTTTTTTAAGAAAGTTTAATTAATTAGAATTTTTTATATTTTTTTCTACTTATCACTAAATTTACCAGAATTTTAATTCAAGAAAAGCGTTATTATTTTTTAATACAAATACACGCGGACAGTGGATTTAATGAGTTGGTCTCCTTTTTTTGTTGTTCATCTTTTAACTGTTTATATTTAATTATATAGAATTAATGGCTGCAGGCGGTTATTATGCCATTCATTCTCTCTCACACTGTTCCAGTATAAATAATACAGAATATATTATATAAATATACCATAGTAATGCATTTCAATTATATTTTGTTTATTTTCGTATACCTAATAATAATATTTTGTATCATAATTTATATTTACAAATTGTCCATAACGAGAGAACACAGTGCACTGAGAAGGCTCCGGGCGCCAATGACCATAGATGTTGACGCGCCTTAAATTAAAAAAAAAAAAAAATTTACAAACTTTACTTAGATATGTGTAGGATGTGGGAATTTATTTGCATTATATATATATATATATATATATTGTTTTTTCTTACAGTATAGTGCAGTGCGAACAAAGAGGTCCTCACTGGTGCAATGGTGCTACGGGTGAGACTACTTACCTACAGCACTTCTTCTTAATTAAAATCTCTTAGGAATCTGGGGATCGGAAGGTTAGAGCTATGCTTTTCTCACTTTCTCCTTATTTCTAAGTTCTTCTCGAAGAGTCTGATCACTTATTCTACAGAAGGTTTCAGGCCCAAAAACGAGAGGTGCAGCCCTTTCCTTGCCATTGTGTCTGGGCACCTTGCTCCTTGCTCATTTCCTTCTACGCCAACATGTCCTGGCACCTAAAATAATAATAATAATAATATTTTTATTTCCTGTAAAATTTGACATTATCAAATATAGGAACGTCATAAATTTTAGAACATTGTTATAATAACTCAAGAAAAATTGTTTTTAAAAAAGTCCTGATAGCTATAATAACACTTTCCCTGGAGCGAAGTTTTCGTCTTTTTCTTGAATTCATCGCTTGGAAGATTCAAGACAACATATTATATTGTCTTTTATTTCTATAAGACATGCCAGCACATATTGTGACAAGGAGAATGGTTCATCATAAATTTTAGAACATTGTTATAATAACTCAAGAAAAATTGTTTTAAAAAAGTCCTGATAGCTATAATAACACTTTCCCTGGAGCGAAGTTTTCGTCTTTTTCTTGAATTCATCGCTTGGAAGATTCAAGACAACATATTATATTGTCTTTTATTTCTATAAGACATGCCAGCACATATTGTGACAAGGAGAATGGTTCATAAATTTTAGAACATTGTTATAATAACTCAAGAAAAATTGTTTTAAAAAAAGTCCTGATAGCTATAATAACACTTTCCCTGTAGCAAAGTTTTTATCTTTTTCTTGAATTCATCGCTTGGAAGATTCTTGATGTCTTCTTCCAAGTGGTTGTATAGCTGGACTCCTACATTCTGGTAAGAGTTTCTTGTTGTATTGAGCCTAAGATTTGCCAACAAAAGATCTTTATGATTCCTAAGCTGGTAGTGCGTCTTTTCTTCTGCAGTTGCATAACATATTATATTGTCTTTTATTTCTATAAGACATGCCAGCACATATTGTGACAAGGAAGAGGCAATTTCTTCCACTGTTGAAAGAGAGGATGACAAGAATCTCTAGGTCTTGCTTTTGACATTATTCTAATGATTCTTTTTTGTATTTTAAATATCCTCTTTGCGCTTGTTGCCGAACCCCATAGTATCAGACCATAGCTCAGCAATGGATAGATCATACCATAGTATATTATACGTAGAGGTTCCTTTTCGAGGACTGAGACAACTCGCCTAAACAGAAATGTAAGCTTATTAAGCTTGCTCTCCAGGCGGTCGGCATGCGACTTCCATTAAATTTTCCGGTCCAGAATCAAACCTAACAACCTTATAGACTCTTCGTTATTTCTTCCTTCTCCTTTCTTGAGGCTGAAAGTAATGGACTGTGTTTTATCATGGTTCAGCACTAAGCCATTGGAAGAGAACCAGGTTGTTGCTCTAGCCATTAAACACAACATCTGTTTTTCTACTTCTTCTTCATATTTTCCGCTACAAACTAGCGTTGTATCATCTGCGTAGTTGATCACTGATCCACCTAGAGTTGCTGCCAAATCATTAATATACATTATAAATAGTATATATATTTAGATATGCATTATAAATAGATATACATTAGAAAATAGGGATGATGATAATGAGCTCAGTGCTTTAATGGCGGCCGGCCTATCGGATAGGATTGCAATATTCTGATTCCGATATTTCCTATCGAGGTTAAACTGTACATAACTTCCAATTGCTTAACTGGAAGATGCTGGGAAATTTATCCCATTGGCTCCGAGTATCTGGTCCTGGGCCCAAACACTACGCCCCAGTCTCCTTCTTGCTCCTGCATTATATATATAAATATGCACAACTTTCTCTCACTGTAATTTACATAGTTATTATTTACAAATTTTCTTCAGATTTACATTTACTAAATATGAAGTTTGAACCTTCAGCCATTTTCTGTTGTTTATTAGCACAATCACAAAGACAGTCAGACCAGAGCATTTTCTAAAAACGACCTCAAACATGTATTTCTGGCGAAAACTAAGTTTCAAAAATTTGACCCGATCGCATTAGATACTTCGTTTTACCAGCTTTAAGAGAAAGTGAAATAAGTCCGTTGTAATACCACTACTTTCTCTTATTGCAATTAATATAATTTAAATAACAAATTTTCTTTGAAAATTTCAAGTTTACGAACGTATAGTGGGGCTGACCATAACAAAGAAGATGTGGGGATTATACGTGTGTATCTGAGTGGATTTTATAGTACGCTCTATCAAAGCTTGTCTCGGCAGTTTAAATGTAAACCTAACTCCTCCCAAACCTAACTCCCCCCAAACCTAACTCCCCCAAACCTAGGTACCCCAGAACTAACCTAAAATCAATTTTTCCGAAAAATGTTCCTCATAAAAGTGATATATTTTCATCTGTGCAGTTAATATTCCTAGTTTAGAGAAAATCATCGCCGTTTTCGAGAAAATTTCCCAAAAAGATTCAAAAACCATTTCTGCAGATTAGGTTTCCGGTTTTCCGATTTTCTTCGTATTTGTAATTCTAGCATTGCTATTAATGTTCCTAATAAAAAGTCGGCTACCTTTGTTCAGTCTTGCGAGACAGGCTGGCCTGATGAGGCAAAACGTGAATTGTTTTTACTTTCTCTAACTGCCGTTAGAGAAAGTATTGCAATCGCCAGATTTTAGAAATTGAGTTTACACCGGAAATACACGTTTTGAATTCCCTGAGTCCAAAAAAGTGGTTTTTAGAAAATGGTCTCTGAGTGTGTGTGGATTTGTGTGAAAAGAATCTCAATAACGAAAAGTTGCAGAAAGCTCAAACTTGGTATTCCGTTTAGATACTACCACCGCATCGGACAGAAGATTCGAGCAAAACCCATCAACCGGAAGTGCCACTTCACTGAAGGGTTTTCCAATTTTTTGTGATTTTCTCAAAAACGGCTCCAACGATTTTCTTTATACTAGTATATCAAGGACACATACAATGAGCTACACCGTTTATTTGAAACGTTTCTCTAGGAAAATTCATTTACACTTTTGGCGGTGGGGGTTATAGTTCTCTGTAAAGTGCTATTTCAGTTTATTACACAATTGTATTAAATATGTTGTCGGAATCCCGAGTTTGAAGAACATCGCTTGACCGGAAGTGTGATTTACTGAAAATAGTTTTCAGTTTTCTGCAATTTCCATTAAAACTGTAATGATAAAGTTTTTCTGTTTTTTGTGATTTTCTCCATAAAAATGTCGACAGTTTTAAACACTAATAACAATTGTAAGTGTATGAAGAAGATTTGCCATTTCGCTGTAAGAGAAAGTCGTGTGAGTGTTTCACACCGGATTTTTTAATAATAGTTTTAAAATTCAATGTAGATAGGCAATGCGGGTTTAGTATAATACCTTAAATTAATAAATTTATTTGTACATATAAGTGTTGAATATGCGCATGTTGATAACATCAGTCTTAACTTGCTTCTTTTTGTTGGTTTTGACCGGTTTCGGATTATCTCCATCGAAAGACTATGGCTATCAAGTTCGTAAAGGGTTGATTTTGAAGTTTCTATTACACACCCCAGTGTTAAATTGAAGTAAACTCTAGAATTATGACGATGGCTCCAGAATATTGCTATACTCTCGACGATGAATGAGGATCCGAAACGGTCAAAACCAACAAAAATAAACAAGTTAAGATAGATAAAATCCAGATGTTATCCTAAATGCGGTATTAAATTAGAAGTATTAATAATTAACTATACTAAACCCGCATTGTATACATGTATTGAATCTTGACTATTATTTACGTAAATAATAAAATCTGCGTCTGATGCGTTCCAGCTCTGCGGAACCAACCACCACAACAAAAATCTGCCTATTTTGCTGTATGTAGTGAAGCTGTGTTCAGTTCGATGGCAAAATTTTACTATTTGACATTATTCAATGTTAATTACCTCACAGGCAAAACTCTTCCCTCCTTCATCAAAGATCTGCCTCATCAGTACTACCTGTAATACAAGGCTGAAGTATGTAGCCGCCATTATTTTATAGGTAGTAGAACTATAAATTGAACTGAAATGGTACTTTAGAGCAAATCTTAACGTTACTGATCCCTCAGAACCCCCACAAAAAAATAACTCGACAAATGTTTTAAAAAAAGTGATACGCATTTATGTTCTTAGATAATATACGAAGTTCAAAGAAAATCGTGAACAATTAAAAACAAAACTTTCTGAAAAGTCGCACGAGAGTTTTGACTGAAACCTGCTTTTCAAATGCGGTGGTGGTTTGTACGTAAATTGAATACCATTTCCTTGCTTCATATTTGTTTTTTATTGTTTTTGAAATATTATATTCAAATTGCATTGCGGAAGACTGACAGAAGCATTATTTAAACATGTATGATGCCCAGGTATATTTGCAGCTAATGTTCTGAAGGTAGAGAGGTTTCGCACATTTCTATGTTTGAAGGAGATTAGTCAAATAAAATTCTAATAATTGCAGTGAGAGAAAATCGTATATTTCACATCAGAATGTTCACTTTCTCTTACTTTTTTGTAAGAGAAAGTATGGCGATCGTCTCAAATTTTCGAAGTTGTGTTTTCATAGGAAATACTTGGTTTGAGGTCCCCCTAAGTACAAAACCACTTTTAGCGAATGGTCTATATATATATATAAAAGTTAAGGATTTCGGCTTGCGGAATGCTTCTTTAGAAATTGTTTTATTTTTGCAAAAACTACAAGTAATGCTCAACATATGAAAAAACAATAACAGATGTGCGAACTCAAGAACGTCGTATCTACCAAAGCTAAGTGCTACTGTCTGGCTAATATATGATATCTATTACTCACACATTAGATTACATATGAGAATAGTCGCTAATACAAATGATATAATTACACAAGTTGTTATAGCGGTAGAATGATAAGGTTGTTTATACTGATGTATTGCAATTAGTAATATATATATATGTGTGTGTGTGTGTATGTGTGAGAGAGAGAGAGAGTGTATACACAATGCGCAAAATATCATCAAAAACATAAATCGCAGGAAGCTTATACTTGGTTTAGATAGACCACTGCATCTGACACAACGATTTCGAGCCAAATGCGGAAAAGCGTCTTTACTCAATGATTTTTTTTTCATTTTTCACGATTTCCTTTAAAAGCAGCTTCAACGGTTTTCTTTAAACTTTATATCTATGCTAGCTACACACATAATAAGTATCACTTTTATTAGCAAATTTTTCCCCCCCAAAAATGGATTTTTTTGAGAGATTTCTGGGGGAACAGTAGCTTTTCTCTAAAATTCCACTAGTGTAAATATACGGTTCTAGCACCTATTTAATATTAATATACATTACATTAGAGGCATTCGTAGAATTCCAAATCTGAAGAAAATCAGTGGGTTAATCGGAAGAACGACTTTACAAAAATATAATGTTGAGTTTTGCATTTTCTCGAAAATGAATATTATGATTTTCTTTAAACTAGGTTTGCTAACTGTATAGATATAAACCACTAGGATTGCCAACTGTATAGATATAAACCACTAGGATTGCTAACTGTATAGATATGAACCACTAGGATTGCTAACTGTATAGATATAAACCACTAGGATTGCTAACTGTATAGATTTGAACCACTAGGATTGCTAACTGTATAGATATAAACCACCAGGATTGCTAACTGTATAGATATAAACCACTAGGATTTCTAACTATATAGATATAAACCTATCACTTTTATTCGAATACTTTCCCCCCAAAAAATTGAGTTTAGGTAGTTCTGTGGAAATTATGGCATTAATTTTCAAATTAAATGGGGTTGGTTCAACAATAGTGATTTGTATTAACAGAAGTGGTTTCACACCAGAATTTTTTATGTTATCAACTGTTATCTCTATTAGATATTATGGTAATAAAAGAAATAATTGTCCAGAAAATTAAAGAAAAGCATTACATAAAACACCAAAAAAGAGGAGAGATAAAGAATTTCTATAAAATAATTTTAAAAAGTAAATATTTATTTACATCTTAATAAATTTATAAACAAGGTGTAGTAACGTCAGTGAATAGATATGTTACCATGGTGACTAAGTTGATTTCTCGCTAGACGAAATTGTGTATGTCTTACATGATAATAGTAATAACATTTTGAAATTTATGTTTTTTTAGTTTTGTGTATATTTTTTATTAAGACATAGATATATCAATATTCTTGTTGTAAGTTATACGTTCGATTTGTTTTGAGCATTAAATTTCTATCGATCTTTTTTATAATTGATGGAATTTTTTATTCCGTATGATGAATGGGGAGGGAACAATTTGCCGTGGAACACTGAGATGACTTCCTCTTTCTGAAGTTAGCTTGGCACAACTATTCAAAATTGACCGTTTCATCGGAATTACATGTTTTGACCCCTGAACAAGAAAAAAATAGTTTTTAGCGAATGGTCTATGTAACTTGATATTCTGTTTAGGGGTACCACCGCATCTGACATGAAACTTTCGGACAAATTCCATTAATCGTAAGTGCGACATTACTGAATGGCTTTTTTTTCAAATTATCGCAATTTATTTATTTTATCGCAACATTGTATACTATCTACATATATTACCTATCATTTCTTCATTTTGTATTATTTCCATGAGAAAAATGATATGGCATTTCTGGGGCAACAGTAGTGTTACGCTTTTCTAAAGCCACATCAGTTCATGTTATGGCTTTCTAATTACATAAGCATTGAAAGATTTCCAAATTTGAAGAAAATCTTTTAACCGAAAGTACAACTTTACAGAATAGGTTTTTGAGGATTTTGAAATTTTCTCGAAAATGGCTACAACGATTTTCTTTAAATTTGAAATTCACCGCAATTTTTTCCGGAAAAATTGTTGTTAATGGCTGCAAATTAAGGTAACATTCAAACTGGCGCTCCAGGCATCAGTTGGAAAGAAGGTCCTGAAACTAGCTTTTCTTGTGTAGCATGCCCATATCTTATAGCAACAAGAGAGAGTTAGAAGAAGTAAAAAACGAAAGAGATGAGATTAGGGTGAGACAATCTGAACTGACACTATGTGAAACCATTCTCAGTTACATCAGAAAAAAAAGTACATCTTTTGGGCTGTACAAAACAGACACTCAATTTTCATTCAAAGAAGATATCCGGTTTAGATAATATTCAATTTCCCGAAAAAGGGACACTTCCTATTCTTCCAAAAAAAGGTGTTTCTTAATGCCAATCAATCCCGGGATACTGTCTTTTTTTTCACGTTACAAATTGTTAGAAAGAGCTACCTAATACGCGTAAAAAGAAATCCATTTTAGCATGAAATTTACTCTCTCTCTCTCATTCTCTCTATTTTGTAAACTGTCAGCAAAAGTATTAGGAGCGCAACAATTTTTTCGAATTTTGGGTTTTTACCAGTAATGCATTTTTTGTACTCTCTTGAATACGAAAACATTGACGTAAAATCGAATCTGTGAAATCGAAACATCACAAAAACAAAAAAAACAATTACCGGGCTCTTAATTTGATAATCCGTTTAGATACTTGTAACATATGTAACACGAAGATTTCGTTCAAAATTCATTAACCGAATTTTAAAAAAAATTCAAGATTTTGTGAAGTTTTCTAGAAAACGACTTCAACGATTTCCTTTTAACTTGAAATTCCAACTTCACAGATATAAACCTATCACTTTTATCTGGAATATTTTTCAAATAAAAAATAATATGAGATCAGATTTGAGTTTCTTCAATGTCATTGGCGCGCTGCCCTCTGGACTACAATGTATCAACTATTTATGTTAGAGCTCTGAAAAGACAATTTCCAAGTTTAAAGGTGAATTTGCCAATTTTGTAATTCTATTAACTGCAGTAAGAGAAGGTCCTGTGTTTCATATCACATTTTTGAAAAAAGAAATCTCGGAAACCTATTCAATAAAAGGCCTCTTTTCCGAATGGATGAGTTGAAAGGAATGCCAAGTTTGAGCTACTTACGATTATTCATTTACGAGATATTTTGTTCTCTCTCTCACAAACACACACATATAATTCAAATTATTCACTGATAAAACACTATTTTTTTTTCTACTCTATGAACCTCAAAACAACTATTTCCGGTGAAAAACTCAATTTCGATAAAAGACCCGATCAAAGTACTACAGTAAAAAAAAAAAGTAAAAAGTATGTTAAAAGTAATTCCAAAATAAATAAAAGCTACGAAGCTTTTATTTATATTATTTTATATTATATTGAAACAGATTATAGTTATAGTATTATTTGAGACTAGAAAAAAAGAACACGAAAAAGCAATTTAAGAAATAATTGTAGCTTATCCTAGTAGATTTGTGGAGGTCTAGTCACCCAAGTTGGTTACTTTTATTACTTTTATAGCACTCTGTGGTCCTTATGTTATGCCTTTAAGGGGGCGAAGATTGCGCCCCTTATATCGTAGTTCTGGTACAGTGGACGAGTAGAACACTTTACAGGGTTATCACTTTTCTAACCTTTTACCCCTCACTCTATACGCTCATATATATTTTTAACACAGATTGGTTTCAATTTTTCTTGATATTTTTTTATTTTCCCGTTTTTACCTTTTCCAACCTCATAACA
>JAAEAF010004140.1:0-118189 GCA_011037195.1 Triatoma infestans
TTTTTCATTTTTGTATTTTAAGAAAACAATATAGATTTTTTTTTTTTTTTTTTCCTGGAACTATAGAATTACTTTCCTCGAACCTGCCCCTTAATGTTTGTCAACCATTCTGCAAAATTTGTTACTTATGTCCAGCCAACCGTGTTTGAAACATGAAGCGAATAAGGAAGACACAGATTTCTTGTTGATATAGTAAAATATTAAGAAAATAATATAACTTTCAAGGATAAAAAATTCTGAGAAATCAATCTTTTCATTTTTTTTTTTTTTTTTTGTGACAAACAAATACATACTCAGTTAAGATGATGTGGCAAACAATGATGGTAGGCAAACAACTGTTTACTTCTACTTTAGTAGTGAGTGAGAGTATATTCAACTTGTGTAAAGTTTGAGTTTTCGCAAATTGATATTTATAAAAGTACTTTCCTTGTCAGATAATATTTCAAACAAAACAAAGTATAAAGAGAAAAACCTAGAAAACAGTCTAAAGTTGATAAGACAGGTAGTAGACAATCTAAAACTAACTACCCACATAAAATTCTATTTGTTCACACACTTTTTACTCCATGACGTCACTAATGCTTTTTTTTTTTTATTTATTTGTTTATTTATTTTTTATTTTTTTAGAACCGTATTGCGATATAAATATATGATCTTTTTCTCTACGAAAATAATAAAGAGAAATTGACATCCAAGAGATCTATTTTATCAAAATTGTTGATTTCAACAGGTCTGCTTTAAGTTTATAAAAAATTAGGTGCTAGAAACCGTACATTGTACTTAAAATTCTCTTTCATAAACCTGTAAAACTCAATTCCTGGAAAAAAATGTTTCAATAAAAGTAATAGGACTATACCTTGTCCACGCCAGTGGGTCACAAACACAAACGCAGCTAGGTGGGCCAGTCAATTAGCCCACTCATATCAGTCGCGCGTTGGATTCATTATTGTTCGTTCTGTACCGAAACATAAACAAAAAAAAAAAGGGAAGGGATTAGCTTAGTGGTTAGCGTATTGGACTTCCACGCGGAGGTCCCGGGTTCGAGTCCACTCCTTATCCCTTAGATTTTTTTCTTCCTAGAATCCTCTACAACTCACTGTTCGGTAACAGACAGTGTTGTCTGTACCGAGAGAACACTGTCCGAAGGCCGGCAGTGCACTGAGAAGGCTCCGGGCGCCAATGACCGGTACATGTTGACGCGCCTTAAATAAAAAAAAAAAAAAATCTGGTGTGAAACACTCATATAGCTTTCTCTTAATACAATTTAATCAAGAAATTTTCTTTAACATTACCAACGTTACAATGTTTAGTTGGGCTGGCCATGAAAATGGTGGTGAGGATTTCAATTGAATACCTGAACGGCCTTATGTGGGAGCCGATGTATGTCAAAACCAATAAAGCTTGCATACATCGCTAAAATCAATTTTTTCAGAATAATGTTTCAAATCAAAGTGAAAAATTATTATCTCAGCAGCAAGCATTCCAAGTTTAAAGAAAATCATTGTAACCATTTTCGAAAAAAATCCTAAAAATTCGAAAATCTATTCTATAAAATTGCCCTTCCGGTTAACCGATATTCTTCAAATTTGGAATTCTAACAATGCTTCTTGTTGGGTCAGTGTGTGTGTGTCTGTGTGTTAGCACGCCCAGCACGTCTCCCACGCGCGCGCGCTTCCGTCAGTGTGTGCGAGCGCCTCCTTAATAACCCTAATCCTGATTTCCCTTTTGCCTGCCCCCTTTTCTTTTTTGGTACTTTAAGGATCAGCTTTCCTGCCTCACCTCACCCTATCCCCACCTCGCCTTCCCCCTTTTCCTTGTCCTTTCCTATTTCATCATCCTAACTCAAAGTTTCCCCCACTACTTCCGACCAAGAGGCCAACGCCCATCTTCTTTCTTCTTCTGTTGTTGTTCTTAGAACTAACTTTTGCGTGTGTCGCCCTATTACAACTCGCCTTATATTGTTCTTCTGAAACTGTATACGCGCCTCTTTCGCCTTAAGTATTCGCGCCTGCGATATTTCACAGTAATTATTGTAAGCATTAAAAGTCACACCTCCGCGCCACCACTAACAAGTGAACTTATCGTCGCGCCTTCGCCACGTCGTTGAAATTACCACTTCGACATTACGATCATTCGCTTCACCGAGCCCAGAATTCCTCGCCATCATTACGCCCTTGCATCTTAACTCTCATACACACGCGCGCACGCGCGCGCGCAAACGCCACATTTCCCTTCACAACCCATCTATCGCCTCAACTTCGCCTCTCTCGAACTTCAGTCGCCGCTATCCAGAGGTAAAAGACTGAAATGAACAAAGGTAAGACACCTTTGTTCATTTCAATTGTCTTTTTTCATTTGCATCCTTTTTTCTTTGTTTTATTTTATTTATTATTATTATTTGCGTACGTGCGCCACCTCGTCTTGGGTGTCTTCTAATGTATATTAATGCTGTCTAAGTGCTAGAACCATGAAGTAGTACTTTATAGGGAAGTTAAACGTTACAATAGTAGAACCCCTACAACTTGGATTATAAATCGATACTGAGAACCCCTAAAAAATCAATTTTCCCAGAGAAAATGTTTCAAATAAAAGTGATTGGTATTTACGTGCTTGGATAGTGTACGAAGTTTAAAGAAAATCATTGGAGCCTTTTTCGAGAAAATCGCGAAAATACCACAAAAAAATTTCATAAAAGTCGCACTTTCGGTTGTTGAATTTTTCCCGAAATCCTTTGCTGCGGTGGTAGTGGCTAAACGGAATACCAAGTTTGAGCTTCCTGCGACTTTTCGTTTTTGAAATATTCTGTTACAACACACACACACACACACACACACACACACACACACACCCACACACACACACACACACACACACACACACACAGGTGCAGACCATTCGCAAAAACTTTTTTTTTCGTATTCAGGGGACCACAAAACTTGTATTTCCGGTAAAAACTCAATTTCGAAAATATGGCACGATCGCAATATTACCTTTTACCAGAGTAAGAGGAAGTGACATATACTCGTATTTCACCCGCCAACAAGTAACATATACTTCTCCCTCCTACCATCTCTATGGGTTTATAATACCAACAGTTGACCATGTCTGATATTGAGGACTCAATATACTACCTGGAATTCGAACAGAATATTGTAAAGACTCAAACTTTATAGATGTTAGAAATTCTTTCTATATTACTGACACTCGAAACTTTCAAAGAACAAACAAAGAATACTAAGAAATAATGGACTTGTTTACAATATTATTAAAGGCGCTAATGACCAAAACTGTCGATGCGCCCTCTCCCCTTCCCAAATATTATTAAACCATTTACGGATGGAAGTTTAGGTTCCACAATACAAACAAATAAAAAAATCATCAGAAAAATTACCAACGTTCTGTACTATATTTCTAATCTTCAAAATGATCACAAAATCTTGTCTATCAGCAATAACATCGCATTATAAAAAATGAAATGATTCCTGACCTGACAAAGCTAATCCTCTCACACAATGACTTCCTCTCTCACAGTTCCAAATAATCTCCCTGAAGATTATACACGCTGGCCATAGGATCACCTCACTTTAGACTAGCTCACAACTAATAAAATGTCCAGGATATACCTTTACTGGGAGGCATTTCCCAAAATGTTTCACTTTCTTTATATTGTTAACTTTATCATCATTTTCCCTTTTATTCTTTCTACACTTATCTGTATATAAATGTCTAGGTGGGGGGAGGGATCTTCAAAATTTATAATCGATTTATTAGCAAAATACAAACTAAGTAATGATTATACTTTATAAAGGAATACCTCCAACTCCCACTTACTATTTTGATTGAAAGATCTGTTCTTGCTTACTAGCGTTATACAAAGTTATAAACTTTAGTAATTTCCAATTAGAACTCTAGATTAAATTACTAAAATTGATACCGTAGTTTTGCTGAAAGCCAAAGAGCAATTTCCCGCCAACCTAAAAGATTTTATCTAATTTGTAGAAATATTGATTCGGAAGTGGTGTAGCCATATCGTGAAAACAATTATATTTCTCCAGTAAAAAACCAAAGCATTATTTATGGTTCGAAGACAGATCTTGTCTTTACATATTTCAGGAATGAATATTTAACATTTTTTTGCAATTTGTTCAATCTACCTATCGACCATCTTCATAAAGATATCTATGATCTTCACAGATTAGTTGTTTACAGCAAATTAACTGTAGAATGTATGCTAGAAATATCCCTCTATATTATTAGTTTATGCAGTGAACAAACTGCAATGAGGGAAATTGGTCTTCGAGACAATTCTCGGAAGAATACAGCAGTAATTGTAAGGATAAAGCTTTAAAACTGAAGGCATCTGAAGAAGATAGAAACCATGAAATATCACGAGATATTTTCCGTGATAGCCTGCTTCTTTTTGTGGTCATCGACCGGTTTCGGGCGTTCGCCCATCATCAGGATGTTTTTGTCAAACGGTGTGATAACATAGAACTGCTCTGTGCAAATTTGTGATTTGCTCTGTATGTCGATGACCACAAAAATATCTCTGATGCTTTCCAGCTCTGCGGAACCAACCACAACAACCATGACATACCTTCATGCACCACAAGGAACTAGGTTCACCAAGAATAAGTTAACAAATTAAATGAGAGTATGAACAAACTAACTATTTCAAATCTCTTAAAATCTAACCAAAAACGTAATTTCCTATATCAGTATCTGTTTCCAGTGCTCACATATCTATTCAAAACTGCTTCTTTAACCAAACTTGGCCAAAAATTTCTACTAGGGACAGTTGTAATGATACACACGAGCGTTAAGATCAGTTTGGTCTCCCGGAAAATACATCAATCTCTATAAGGTATTCCCGCGTTATAGACAATTAGTTTCGATGATCAAGGAGAGATATCAAGGATTGGCAACACTGGTCTGTTGTCAAGAAGTTAGCAAATGTCCGGGATACACAATTTCAACCGATAATAAAAAAAAAAAAAATGAGATAATTACTTAGTGAGATGTGCAAAGTGTGAATTACTTCATGGATGTGCAAAGTGAATCGGAGTTACTCACTTCACAGTGAACTGAGAAAGGCATAATCAACATGTGTAAGGGTTATTAGTCGTAAATTATAATACTCCTCATTCTTTTCTTCTTCTAACCTCTGCTTAATTTGCGCTCTGCAATTTTGTACAATTCGTTTTCTTCGTTTTTTTTTTTTATGTGAAAGCTGTTGCTTATTTATTTAGTCATTTTAAATGAAAATTAATAATAATTGATTAGTTTATCCAGGTTAGAGTCGTTAACAACTTAAAATAATTTTGATCTGAAATATTGATGGCTAATGTGACACATTATCATATGCCTCTTTAATCATTGTTTAAATCTATCTAGATTAATTGCATTGTTCAAGCACACTACGAGTTTTAGTAACTCAACATAAATTAGCAGCCACACTTGTTTACATGTATTTACATTAAAATAAATTGTATCTCTTCTATTTCTAATGAGAGACATAGAAAACTCAAATCAATATTAACAAGTGTAATAATAATAATAATAATAATTATTATAATAATGCACTAACCGCTCTTTTCTTTAATCGTTCCTTTAATTCTTCCTTATGAACTTCAGCAATTCTATCTTGCAGTTCTTTCATAAAATCACGATCCATCAATCTAACTACGTCTGTGTTCATCAATTTAATCATTCTCTCCTTGATACGATTATCATTAAATCTGTAACAAGAATGATAAATAAAAAATTAAAATCTTTATTTTACGCAAAGTATACATTATATGAAGTAAATGAAAAATTCCATTAAAACATAGTGGCTAATATCTTCGTAGCGGGCATTAAATAGTTTTTAAAAAATGATATAATATGTTAAAGAAATTGTTTAAAACTGAGATGCAGAGGAATGAATGCCACTAGATCAAAGTTAGACAGGGGCAAGCTTAACATTAAAAGCGGAATACCTTAACGTGTTCACTTTTAAAGTTGTTACTTCTTTGAAGTAAATTAATTAAATGAAATTTTCTTTTCATAAATTAAATATTATCGAAATTGCCAAAAAGGTTTATCTCGTGCGGATAATTCTTTTGTTTTCTTTATTTTTGTTTCAATCAGCGCTAACAATATAATGAGTGAAAGAAGTTACCTAAGTTGTAAGTTTAAGTCTAACTTTTTAAGTGTGTAAGAGGATTCTAGGTAAGTCTTCAGTCTAAGTAGAGCCCAAGATTACGGGCGACCTAACCACTGGTGAGGGAATCAAGTAAGAACAGACTGATTAAAGAGAAACGCGACAAAGAATGAAGGTAATATTTTAGGGCTTGTATTCATTAAGTTAAATGAACTATTTCTTTGAACCAGGTTTGCAGGTTTCTTAGGGCTATTACAGGATCGTGATTAGTGGGCAGAATAACAGTATCATCTACCATTGTAAGAAGGTTAGTACTAGGACGTCCGCAATTTATATTGAATAAAGGATAGGACCCAGAAAGCTGCTTGCGGCACTTCGGCTTCGATATGCTTTAAAGGAGATTAGGATGATCCTATTTGTTACTCGGAAATACCTATTTGATTAGTATGATTTTAGCGAATAAATCTGCAAATAAAAATGTAAGATTTTTTTTATTTTATGAAGAATTGATATAAGTGTTTTAACTTTCCCAAACTGGAGTACATTTATATTTTCTATGCAAATTGGTGATGTGATCAACAAAGTTATTAAAAGAAAATTACTTAAACAGGGTTGGTCACATTATTGCTAGATAATCAATTACTAGACATGAACCAACAAACCAACAGATCAACTTAAAAATCAGACCGACTTATCAAAAATGTACTTCTTATTTAAAACATATTATAGTTTGAGTTTCACACCAGTGGGACACATCCTTCTTCACCAGTGAGATGTCCATGACGAAGTGATAGAATGAGGACTGCTAAGGCAAAGGCCAAGAGTAAAGAATAGATGTTAAACCTTAATGTGTCCTTTCTTCTCAGTAGGCCTAATGAAGAGATAGTACAGGGGTTGCTAAGGAGGTAGGTGAACTTTTCTTTATCGATTGGGACTTATGAAGTGGCAAAACTGCTATAGGAAAATATTGGTATGTGGTATATGGAAGGGTGAGGTGGACGAGTTACCAAAATGTGGGTGCAAACATATGAATATTATGCGAGTAAAGGGTTACGGAAGTCCTCTTTAAAGTGTTCTCTGTTCAAGAATTCTGATGGTAGTCTTGAACTCAAGCCAAATATACTTATGTTGCGATATAGATGAAACGACGTTTATACTAAACCGCGACGTATCTCATTCCGAAAACCCTAATGTTTTGCATGGCAATGGTCCCAGAAGTCTGAAAGATCGTAAAAGACATAACCTACCCAAATATATCAAATGAATATTCAATCAGTAAACAGTTTCCAGTAAAAAAAAGCAGATTTGGTTCAGCTCAAACAGCTGTAGATATTGAGATGTAATTGGTGATGTTGTATTGTATGTTTGTAGTAGCTAGAGCGGTTTTGTAAAAGGGCTTGTAAGTATATATGTTTAAGAGAGAGAAGTATTAGTAATAAGAAAGTAGTCACACTGCCTACAATAAATATATTCTATTAAAATAATACTACAAGTTATTTGCAAATAAATTATTAACTTATTAATATGCACTGATGCTAGAGAGAGCGAAAAACAAGTGTTCTGCTTCTGAATGTACACAACAAACTGTCTTATAAATGATCTACAATAAAGGCAAATCTCGCATGAGATTTAAGAGAGCGATTCCTGAAGCAAGTGTTCTGGCTTTGGAAGCAGAATGCAGACTATCTTGAAGGAATGCCCTCTCTAGCGGGCATTTTCTTTTACAAAAGAGTTGGCCTAACGGGTTTTTATGCCTTTGTTTTCCTAATAGCAATGACCCCAAATTACAGTACCTGATTCTTTTCACTGCACTAGAAAAACTAAGATACATTTAAAATATTAACAAAATTCTATTTTTGATACTATAAAATATTCTAAACTATTTTTCAAAACTATTATTTTTTTTATTTCTTTCTTCCACTACAATATACTGAACTGGAGAGGTTAAATACAATTTTGGACATTTTATAAGGTAGAAAGTCTTTTACATAATTAAAATAAAGCATGTTTTCAATTGTATGTTCCTATAGAGAAAAGATACGGTTTAGAGATCGTGAAATTTGGAATTTTATTGATTTATTGATGGGCAAAGTATCATTTGTAGGTTGACAAAGTGTAGAGAAAAATTCCGTAGGTTCGGCTAGCAGAATTTCTGTTTTTTTTTTGTTTGTTTTTTTTTTTCAAAGTATTTCTATAAAGCTTAAGTTAATATTTTACTTTATTCCAATTTTCATTTTTAAGAAGCGATGTCTTTTCTTCCTCTACTGCCGGCACTTTGATAGAATGGAATAATTATTTATGAATAGAAATATCAATATTCCATTAATTTTGTATCTAATATAATATAAATTTATTATTATAATATAAAATCCAAACTTTTATTAATTAAAGAAAAAAATGAATTAATTAAATTATTGGTTTTGTCGATTGTTTAACTCGGGCAAGGAAGTTAAAATAATTAAATTTATTACCAACTTTTAGTTTTTTTTTTCTTTTCTATTTCTGATTTAAATGCAATCAAACGTTGAACAGAGTAAATAGAAATAAAGCTTTTAACTTGAAAAGTGGTCTCATCTGCAATTAGGAGAAAGAAATCAAACGTTACAACAATGGGTAATGGAAAATGAACTGAAACCAGAACAAATTTATCAAGTGGACTTAGCCATCTATTATGTTTGATTCTTTCAAATTTGCCGGAGAAATAAAGTATTCAACTTAATTCTGATAAATTTAAAAATAGATTCCAAAATAACCAAAAAAAAAAAAGAAATCTGGTGGAAAATTGCCTGACTTTCTCTTTACATAGATTTAAGTGAACAATTTTCTTCAGATTTATAATCTTTACTAAACGTTCGTTTGTCTTCTATTTTATATAATTTCGAGAACCTAAACTTAATAATATGACTTCTTTAAATGAACTTTCTCGGATAAAGTTTCAAACAAAAAGTGATAAGTCCCTGTTTTCACAGCTAGTGCAACAAATTAAATGAAACCTGTCGGTGTTTTAATGGATAATATCGTAGAAAAATGAAGTAATATCAGTAAAAACCCATTTCCTGTCAACCGATTTTCTTTAAACTCAGAATTATGACAACATATTTAATTGTAATTAATATTATTTAAATGACAGAATTGTATAATAAAGTAAAATAGCACTTTAGATGGAAAACATAACCCCCACTCCTTTCACAATAAATCAATTTTTCAAGAGAAATGTTTCAAATAAAAATTGTAGCACTTTGTATGTATATCAAGTTTCAAAAAATATATACATTAGTACTTCCGGTTCAGGAATTTTTACCTATGGCAAGTTCCTGTCGATTCTATATATGGTGATACCCGTACGGAATGTCAATTTTGAACTTCCTGTGAACCGCCTACACTGTTCGTTAACACACACACAAACCATTTTCTAAAAAAAAAACACGTTTTTTTGTCTCAGGGGACCCCTCAAATCGATATCGAAAATTTCGACATAATTACAATACTTCCTCTAACAACAGTTAGAGAAAGTTAAAATAATTTTGCAACATTAAAATCTTCATCACCACTTTTTTAATGGGATTTGGGGAGGGAGTGAAATATAATAACATTATCTAGAGGCTTGTTAATAATTACAAGAGCACCCTACCTTACTTTATTATAATTAAATATACTCTTAAGGATTAACTGTGGGAAGAATATAATCGAATAAATTTATATAAAATAATAATAATAATAATAATAATAGGATTAACAATAATAATTACAAAAAATTTTTACACTCCTGCGTGCAACAGATTCTTGTTCTAAAAATATTAACTATATTATGCTTGGAATAATTCAAAAAAATGTTTGGCTTCAATCAACTTGTCAAATCAGTGACAGATGAGGCTTCACAGCTAGAACTTGTTGGTTTAACGTCAATTCAAAAAACGATCAGTCGCTAGATCAACCTTGAAGGGTTCACTAAGCTGTAGCCACATAAGTTAATCCACTATTAGAATAAGCAATATAGTTCTAACTAACCAAATCGCTCTTCTGGCGGCACACATCAGCTAACGCTACAATTCTACATTCATATATCACAAAGTACTCATTTTTTTTACTTTCTTTTACTCCTAGTAAGAGGAAGTATAGTAATCGTGTCAAATTTTCGATATCGAGTTTTCACCGGAAATATCCGTTTTGAGGTCCCCTGAGTCCAAAAAAGTGGTTTTTAGCAAATGCTCTGTGTGTGTGTGCGTGTCTGTTTGTATGTATGTGAACAGCATAGCTCAAAAACGAAAAACCATAGAAAGTTGAAACTTGATATTTCCGTCTAGGTATCATCATGGCATCTGACAGTGGGTCACCTGTCAAAATTCCTCAACCGGAAGTACTACTTTACTTATAGGTTTTTTTACTTTTTTGCAATTTTCTCAAAATGGCTCCAACGATTTTCTTCAAACTTGGTATATCAACTATACAAAGAGCCACAACTTTTATTTGAAACATTTCTCTGGGAAAATTCATTTAAGGGCACTTATGGGGAAGAGGTGAGGTTAGGTTTTCATCTAAAGTGCTATTTGAGTTTATTATACAATTCTCTGCCAGCTAAATAATGTTAATTAGAATTAAATAAGTTGTTGAAATTCCGGTTTGATAAAAATCGGATAACCGGAAGTGCATTTACTTTACCACTTACTAAATGATTTTTTCACACGATTTTCTCAAAAATGGCTGCGACGATTTTCTTTAAACTTGATATATTAACTACTCATACAAAGAGCTACAACTTTTATTTAAAACATTTCTCTAGGAAAATTCATTTAATGGCACTTTTAGGGTGGGGTTATGTTTTTCTCTAAGTGCGATCATAGTTGATTATACAATTCTATCATCCAAACAAAATTAATTAGAAATAAATGGATGGCCAAAATTCAGAGTTTCAAGAAAATTAGTTAACCGGAAGTGGGCTTTTACTGAATGGTTTTTTCAGTTTTCGACGAATTTCATTAATTTGGTACACAAACTATAAAATTTGTCAATTATAATTTGAGAACTGGAGTAAGAGAAAGTTGTGTGAGTGTTTCACACCAGATTTTTTTGTAACAAAATATGAATTGAATTTAATTAATTTATGTTTTTATCATTATCAAAAGGCATGGATATGAATATGTATTTGGGGATCGTTCTGCTTTGGTCATTCACTCCTTGTAAGTGCTTTTGTTATAATATGCAACTACATTTAGTGGCTAACTAAATGCCATACCTTTACTTGGTATGTGTTTACTTTTTACACTGAATAACGGGCCTTGTGAAGAAATGTATGGATTATGATCGTGGTAAGAGTGGTGGTGGAGGCAAGGGGGAGGATAGGAAATCACTCTACTATCCTCCCCCCTGCTCCCCACCACCACACTTACCACGTCATAATCCATACGTTTCTTCACAAGGCCCGTTATTCAGTGTAAAAAGTAAACACATACCAAGTAAAGGTCGCCTGTTCCCATACCTCCCACACAATGCCCCACTCTCACGATTGCACAACCATTTTTTGGCATATTACGTGACGTTTTTTGTACCTCATCCCTTTCATGCACCTTGTGAGTCTTCTTATCGTAGCTTCGCTAAGAAGACTCACAATTCGCTAGGGCCTACATTGATGAAGAAAGGTCATATTAAACAATGTATATCCACCCAGGTCTTTGTATCCTGCAAGGTCTATTTCGGTTCTCCATTACCTCACATCTACGTTTTATTATTTTTTTAAAAAAAAAAACCTATATTTAATGAATATTACGAGTAATTCGTCAATAGAATTGTATTACTAGCAGTAAGAGAAAGCCGTGTGAGTGATTGATATCAGATGTTTTTTTTTATTGAAAATTGAATTTTTATGTAACAATAGAACCCCTCTTTTACAAAAATTGTCTTCGTCCTTTATATACGTATACACTATTTTTCAATTAAACCAAAATCTGAAATTATTTTGTTTTCACATGGATTTATTGATTATTATTTGGCTTAATCATTGGTCTAAATAGCATTCTGTGTTTGTTGTTGAGAACGGATCTTTCTGTGCATGTTAGTCATCATGTTACATTTTCTCGCCTAAAAGTGAGGGTGGTTACGGCACCCTGTATGCTGTTTGTACTACTTATGCTCAATTAACTCCGTTTTGTGGGCCGGAACCTGTTGTGGGAATAGTCAAAAGTATGGCGAGGTCGTCTCTGAGAGAATGGACTCGGAGAGAGCCCAATCGTCACTGGAAGCTAAGTACTGGGGCAAAACACGGCAAAATGGTCATGCCAGAGCTGTACAGAAGAAGAACCAGAGAGACACTGGGTTTAAGCAGGTATCAGATTTATCTGATAACGGGCCTGTTTACGGGGCATGGTAGGTTCAAGAAACATGTGCACAAGGTGGGATTGGTTGAGGCGGAGCCCTTGTGTAGACTGTGTCAGGAGGAGGAGGAGGAGACGGCCTCTCACCTGTTGTTTGATTGCGTTGCAATCGGCAGATTGCGATACGAGATCTTCGGCATGTTGAGACCGGAGGAAATCGTACTCCAAGAAGGACTGGTGGGGAAGGTTCTGGCCTCATGAAGAGGGGCTTCCTCTACTAGGTGTTGAGGGGGTGGCACAAACAATAAGCCTCAACGCATAGGCTTGCAGTGCCTGGGTTCAAGTGCCCCCCCCCCCCGTGTTTTATTCTAATTCTATGCTCAATTAATTATAGCTATTCCGACAGCAGAATATAAACTGTTACGGCTGTTGACTGGTACGACATTATGAATATTTATAATAATCCTGTATTCCTGTATTCCTTCCTGACTATTATTACATGATAACATGTTAGATCATTGATATATTCGGGACATATTAAACAATTAAAATAAACTCTAAATATTATGGAGATACAGCGAACAAACTCTGTTTTAGAAAGAAAGAAGTCTTGAAGTGTTTACTTGGAAACTGCTTCTACAAAAACTCAAAAGTTTAATAAAAATTAAACAATTTTTTTTGCTTTTATTATTAAAACAAACAAATATGCGAAAACATGAGAGCGAAAAAAATGTGTCAGCTACAGAATATCATTGATAAAATAACAATGCGCAGCACATCAGTTCACACCAGTTTATATAGACATCTATTCTTTATCAGTGTTTGACACTTATCTGTCAGGTGATCGCTATTTATTAATTTAAAATTATTTATTTTTGTAACATACAATAAAAAATGCATTATTTTCTTTTACTTTGCCACTAAAAAAAAAACAAAAAAAAAATAAACAGAATTACAATTAATCTTGTACAAATACTCTTCTTATTTTTATCTTGTACATATTATGATCTTTCATTCTTTTTACTTTCTCTTATCGCTGTGAGAAGAAATATTGTGATCATTGTGACAAACTTCCAAAATTGAATTTTTTACCAAGAAAAAAGATGTTTTGAGGAACCCACTGAAATTAATCTTGTCGGTTTGTGTGAACAAAATATCTCAAAACCATAAATTACAGCCAGCTCAAACTTTGTAAATATTAGTAAAAACCAATTTTTTTTTTGGAAAATGATCCCTAATATATATATTGAAAATATTTTTTTTAAGGGACTATGGGGGAAGTAGAAATATAAGGCTTTCCCTCTAACAGTACAAAATACAGTGCCATCACTCGGTAGAACACAGAACTAAACGTTTAGTAGAATCACAAAATATGAGAACTGTAATATATAAAAGTTATTTGCGAGTTTAATACTCGTTTTGTTTTTCTTTCTTTCCTTAACAAGTCATTGAAAACTTAAATCTGTTTGTTCCTATTTTATAATTTATGTAAGTAATCACAAAATATTCTGACGAGTATCTCTTAATAATATTGGAATATTGATAGCTGTGATTATAAGGCAAGAATTGGAGGGCAAAAGAGTGGCCATATACTCCTATCTGTGGGATTGCCTATCTGCCCTAACCTTGCTCGAAATAAATTGACACTCGCCTGGCTGCCGGGACATGCGGGGTTCCTTGGCAATAAAAGGGCGGATGCCCTGGCAAGGAAGGGCTCGAAGGTTATCTTTATAGGCCCCGAGGCCTTCTGCGAATTGCCCAGGAGCCAGATTCAAGCTTCTATCAAGTATTGGATAGAAGACCAGCGTCTGTGATGGTGAGAAAGAACACCAACGCAGAGGTAGGCTAAATTCTTTGTTAAAAGGCATTTACCAGGAACCTACTGAGCCATAGCCGAAAGAATAAGGCTAATAGTCGGTCTACTAACTTTGTAGGCTGAATATGTGGATGGATCCGCAATGCTGGATAACTAGCATGTGGTATTTTATCCGCCGTAGCATGCATATTTATTTTGTTCCTGACCGGTTTCGAATTTTCATACAAATGTCAGAGAAATCTATCCATTTCGTGAAGAGAGTTCACTTCAAGCCCAATGTTTTCGTTTCACTCGACACTTGTGGTTTTCGAACGCTTATAATACCAGAAACTTTGTAGACATTGTTGGCTGAATAGGCTCATGCGCCCAATTGCTACTTGCAGACAACGCGTTATACCGATTCTGCGAGACTGAGGAAGAAACCCCGGTACACATACTTTGTGAGTGTGCCGGCTTGATGAGAACAAGGTTTCTTCAACTGGGGGACAAGTAATCCCGACTCTGTGAGCTTCATGACGGAGCCACTTTCAGCATTGCTAGGCCTGATTAAGTGGGCGAAGTTGAGGGTTGTGCTATATCCCAGGGAATCCACAATAGCCTTCTTAATATAGGGTCGCAGTGGAATAAGGCTCGCTCTCCTCCTTTTTTTAAACTAATCTAATAGCTGGGACAGACAAATTTACTTTAAGTTGATTTTTTTTTTTGCAAAGGGAAGCCCAAGTGCTTATTAACTTATGAAAGAAACTATACTATACTGAACTGTAACTAAAAATCTTGTAATTATTTACTCCTAGAAGTAGGAAGTTAAAATTTGGCGTAAACTATAATTTAGATAACATTCCTAATTAAAACAATAAAAATTCATTAATTTACCTTATTTGAAATAGATGATAGTCGTTTTCCATAATAAGTTGATTGAACTATTTAGACTTATAAGATTCTACTACTACCGTATGTTTACACATAGATCCGTGCTGCACACTAGACTGAACTACAACTATGAGTCATCATCTGTGTCGAGCCTTATTCTATAGTAAAAACTTCAAAACAACAAAAAAAAAACATTCATTTTACTTAGAAACTTTTACTCATATTGATTAACACACCATACAAAACCACTTTTAAATAACTAACAATAACTCATCTAGCGCTCTCACCTCACTCTGATCTCTATATAAATGTGTGCAAAGCACGAAAAATGCATTAATCTATTTTAATATTTATTAGTTCCATTATTATTATTTTTTCTATACAAACACGTCCGGGTCCTTTTGTTCTGTGCAATAATTTTATTTGAGCGTGTTTATATTTAATAAAAATCAAGACACAGGAACAATGTTCTAAGCAGCTATTTTATTCCTTTTATGGCCATAAACAAGAAAAGTAACAAAAAATTGGTGCGAGTCACACGACATTCATTTATTAAAAAATTCCCACAATTCTGACTTGGAAATTTTCTTAAAAGCCAGAATTTTTTAGGAAAATCTTTAGTTCATAACCAAATTGTTGTAAAAATGACAAATACGATAAGTGGAACAACTAACAGCCTATGGCTCCCAACAAAATAAATATTTCCACAAAATTTATTTCAAATATCACTAATTGGTCTTTATGTATACAGCTAATATACTAAGTTTAGAGAGAGAAAAAAATCTTGAAGATATTTCGGAAAACTGAAAAACCATTCAGTAAACTCCAAATAAAGTTTTTAGCTTCCCGCGAGCTTTTGTTGTATACTTTGTCACTCTCTCTCTCGCCCTCTCCCTCTCTCTCTCACACACACACGCGCGCGCGCGCGTATTTAAAGACTGAAGGTTCATTAATTGAATGGCACTTCCGGTTAACAGATTTCCTTCAAATATGCGATTTCTATCAGCAAATTTACTAGACCTCATTATGATATTAAATTATAAACCGTATTAATTGGGTTTTACCATACAACGATAAAAAAAAAAAAAAAAAAAAAAAAAATCTGGTGTGAAACACTCACACAACTTTCTCTTACTATAGTTTTCAAAATTGTAATTGATAAATTTTATAGTTAGAGTACCACATTTAATGAAATTTGTCGGAGTTCGTCGAAATTCATCGAAAACTGAAAAACTGTTCAGTAAAAGCGCACTTCCGGTTTACTAATTTTTCTTAAAACTCGGAATTTTGGCCATCTACTCATTAATCTATATTATATTAAGTTTGTTTGGATGGTAGAATTGTATAATAAACTATGATAGCACTTTAGAGAAAAACATAAACCCACCCCTCCCTCAAAAGCTCCCTTAAATGAATTTCGGTGAAATTGTTCAAATAAAAGTTATAGCTCTTTATATATGTAGTACACATATCTACTTTAAAGAAAATCATTGTAACCGTTTTCGAGAAAATATCGGGAAACTGAAAATTACATTCAGTGAGTCGATTTTTTTGAAACTCGGAATTTCAACAACATATTTAATTCTAATTAATATTATTTAGATGATAGAATTGTATAGTAAACTGAAATAGCACTTTAGAAGAAAACCTAAACCTCACCCCTCCCGCAAAACTGCCCTTAAATAAATTTTCCCAAAGAAATGTTTGAAATAAAAGTTGTAGCTCATTGTATGTGTACTTGATGTACTAAGTTTCAAGAAAATAGTCGGAGTCATTTAAGAGAAAATCGCAAAAAAGTAAAAAAACCAACTAGTAAACTGGTACATCCGGTTGAGGAATTTTGACAGATGACCCACAGTCGGATCCCATGGTGATACCTAAACGGAATATTAAGTTTGAACTTTCTTCTTTTTTTCGTTTTTTACTTATGCTGTTCACATACACACTCAAAGCATTTTCTAAAAACCACTTTTTTCGACTCAGGGGACATCAAAACGGATATTTCCGGTGAAAACTTGATATCGAAAATTTGGCACGATTAAAATACTTCCTCTTACTAGGAGTAAGAGGAAGTAAAAATGTAACTGGTTAACTAGTTTATAAGGGAAGGAATTAGCTCAGTTGTAGTGGGCTATACTAGCAACGCGAAGGTCCCAGGTTCTAGTACAGCAGTGCTGCCCTCAGATTTTCTCTTCATAGAAGCCTCTACGCACAATAGAACTTTCAGGTCGCACTATTGTAGTATATACTTAGGTATATCCCCTATAACCATCTTCTAACTAGTCAATAAATATATTATTCTAGACAATTTGATGTTATATAAAATAGTTCACGAATGATTTCGGACTCAAAACGAAAGTAATTTTTAAAACATTCAAACTAATATTTATTTTGAATTCATTGGACGAATTAACAATTTTTATGTAAAATGGTCATATAACTAACTGTATGAAGGCATTAAAGTGAAATCATTATATTCTTTTATATATTATATTGTTTATTGTATATCGTAGTTTATATAGTGTTTATACATTATAGTATATTAGTTTATATAGTGTTTATACATTATAGTATATTAGTTTATTGTTTAGTATTAAGTGAAATTGTCTCTCCGAACTATTTCTGATATCAACATTATATAATTTCAATCAATAGTCAAATCAAATTACAATTAATTCGATCAGTAGATTTCCCAGAAGTTTAACCAATCTATTAAAGCTTTGTCTATTAACAATAAACAGACCTTAATAAATAAACCTTTATACTCCCCTCCCTCTCCCTCTCTCTCAAAACTACAGCCTATTTAGTTGTGGTAGTAATATAGGCTCATTGAACTTTTGTCCATTGAATTTACTCTTCACTCTTAAACATGTAACATTGTTAGTTAATGTCATAGTATGAGATTTCGTTTGATCAATAATTTCCTTCTAGGAGTATTTCTATTTGATTACTTAAAGCCACACACACAAAAACACATGCACACGTTTGCTTAATCCCGAATATCCTTCTTTCACCGAAATATTTGCCAGTTGTTATAGAATTCATTACAAAAATACTATTACGTTGAAAAAGTCCAGCATATAGCGCTGAGAAAGAGATGATCAATGCTGTTAACATTTTTTTAATTGCTGTACGTTACACTCAAAATTGCTGCAAATGGATTAATTTGTTGTCTCATTTATTTTTACTAATTATAATGGGGTTGTTAAAGGAGAGAAATGGTCTGGTTTAAATGAATTAACTAAATATGGTTAACACTGTATAATATAATAAGTGACACTGAATGCTTGGACTTTACTGCCTTTGAAATGATAAGAGTAGGTAGAGTGGTGGAGGGTAATGACACGTAATGCGACTGGCGAGTGACCTCAGCGATATGAACTGTTCTTCTATCTGTCTCCCGTCGCTGTATTTATGTGGTTTCTCCCACTCCAGTCCGAGAGAGTGGTCCTGTCATTTTGTCTCTCTGCTACGAATACTCTCTTTGGATACTATTACATAATTATATATTTTTTTGAGATTTTTCAAAATGAAGTAACATTTGAAAAAATTCAAAACTACTAAAATGCGCATACTGTAGCAATGTGCGCTTCGGTGGGGCTTGTTGTTATTTGCGGAGGGTAAGTTGTTACAATGTATAAAATACAAGTTTGGGTGTTTATTTTAAGGAAATAAAACTGTAATATGTTCAATAAACAAATTATCAGATCTTTATTTTAATAATAATAGCAGCTTGATTGTGATCTAAACATGAGTTATTACAAACTTCAATGCTTCAACATTCATTCTCTTTCTATTCACTGACACTACCCATCTCTAAGTCCGAGTTGTGGCAAATATATCTAGGGTCATTTTTAACAGATTTTTAATGGGCCCATCTTTTATACTGCATGCATTCAACCCAATTTCTCCACCTTTTGACTGCGACCATGGTTTTACATGGACACAGATTTTTCTTTTTGTTAGAATTGCCAACTTTCTCGTTTTTCTTGTTTTTGGCTTCATCTCTTTAAAGATCTCCCGTGACTTGATTTGAGATATACAGTGCTGTTACACTGTAACAACATGCTCCAACCAAGTGTAACAACTAACCCCACTGACGCTATTTCACTAATTAATCCGTAAACACGTAAGCCAAAGAATATTAGTTCATCCATATTAGATTGAAATTATTGTTAACGATGTATGAGTTAACAGCATAAATATGAAAGCCTTACCTTTAGTAGTTTTCAGATCACAGCATTCGGTTTTAATAATAAAATGTAGCTTTCACTATGATATTTCGAGGAAAGTCACACAATGCCGCCATATTCAACAGAATCTTATCGGGAACTGGTTACAACAAACCGTACTCGCATATCTCTCAATTGACCACTTAGGAAGTGCTTCGCTCAGCCATTTTTTAAAAATAACATTGTAACAACATGTCCCACCCTCCCCTATCTTAAAAATACATAGAAGAAATTGTATTGAAGTTGTACTTTAAAGGCAAGCTTACCGTTACTACTCCCTCAGTACTCCCATAAAACATCGGTTTTCCCATAAAAATGTTGCAAATAAAGGTGATAGGCATTTATATACGAGGCATGTCCAGTAAGTAAGTGTACTGAATTTTTTTGTATGTTACAAAAATTTTTATTTGAACAAAAAAATTACCTAGTTACATTAGTACATATGTAAGCTGTTTTTCGACATAGTCACCATTCCTCTCAATGCAGGTGGTGGTTAATTTTTTGATGCCTTCCTCGAAGTAGTTTCCCGCCAACCCCTTCGTCCACTTCTCCACCTCCCCTTCACCTCCTCGTCGGTTGAAAACCTTTTTCCACCCATGTGCAGCTTCAGGGAGGTAAAGAGATAGTAATCTGAAGGTGCTAGGTCAGGGGAATGCGCGGGATGGTTCAGGACATCCCATTTAAACGAGGCAAGCAGTTCCTTCGTGGCGTTGGCCGTGTGTGGTCTGGCATTGTCGTGCAGCAGGCAGACTCCCTTTGTCAGCATGCCTCTCCTTTTGTTCTGAATCGCCCTCCGCAATTTTTTTAGGGTCTCACAGTATCTTGCAGAGTTGATGGCAATTAAAATTATGCCTTGACAGTCACAAAACACGGATGCCATGATTTTCTTGGCTGAAATTGTGGTTTTGAACTTTTTGGCAGAAGAGGTGTGATGCCACTGTTGAGACTGCCTTTTGGTTTCAGGTGTGTAGTGTGCAACCCAAGTTTCATCTCCAGTAATGATGGAGCGGAGAAATTCATCTCCATGGAGTTTGTAGCGTCTCAAAAACTCTTGCTCGGCCTCCACTCGATTCAACTTGGCGGGAGATTGGATTGACATTTTTCACGAAACGTATTGTCGCGTCGACAGTTCTCAACGTACTGACCTCGAACCGGTCTCATTGCGGAGGGGAGGAATCAGGCTACACAACAGTGTAGCCAACATGTCGAAAACAAAATCCCTCCGGCCGTGAGAGCCTCAGTACACTTACTTTCTGGACATGCCTCGTATAGAGATACTAAGTTTTAAAAAAATCGTTGAAGCCCTTTTGCGAAAAAAATCGTGAAAAACTGAAGAAAAAAAAAGTCCACTTCTGGTCGATGGATTTTGCCCGAAACCTTTGTGTCATCCTGAAACCATTTGTTGATGGTGGTGCCTAAATGGAATACTAAGTTTGAACTTTCTGTGATTTTTCGTTTTTGAAATATTTTGTTTAAAATACATTCACACATCTACAAACCATTCGATAAACAAATTTGTTTCGTAATCCGGGGATGACCTCAAAACATTTATTTCCTGTGAAAACAATTTCTAAAACTTCACTTAATCGCAATACTTTCTTTAACCAACCAAAAGTAAGAGGTAGTCGTGTGAGTGTTTCACGCCAGATTTTTTTTTTTTTAGTCAGCATTCTAAAGTGGGGTTCCTTATCACTTTTTTCCACCCTTTATTCTGCAAACTCAGGCCTATATTCCATGTGTTTTCTATTCTAACACTAGCATACAAACAAATTAAAAACACGGGAAAGCCCAATAAAGCTCACTCAGCAAAGTGCATGGGAAATAGATAACATTTTCCCCTCCAAACAAAAAAAAAAAATCAATATATCAGATACCAACTGCTTTTATGTTTTCTACAATAGATACAGTCTATCATTATTGTCACATAAAAAACATACAATCCAGTTGTGAAAGAATTGTAAAAACTTTTCTTCTTTACTTCTTAGAACTACCATCAATTATCAAGTAAGTAGATCATTTTATGTATTTAACATTCTCTTACTACTGTAAGAACAAGTATTGCGATCGTTTGAAATTTAAAAAAAAAAATTAATTTTCACCGTATTTTTTTTTTTTTGAAGTGAACGGATAACGAAAAAATATTTTTAGTAGCGATTCGTCTGTATTTGTGTGTGAAAACTGTAGGAAGTTAAAAAACTAGATATTACCACGTTACGTACAATAACCGCGCGTGTTACGAAAGTTTCGGACGAAAATTACCATCCGCTAGTGCGACTTAACTGAATGGCTTTTTGCCCCCCCCCCCCCCGAATTTTTTCGCAATTTTAAAAAAAAAAATTTAATTCTCCATATTGTGTGCACTTTAACGCACATTAATACTATCACTGTTAGAATATTTCCGCTAACTGTGTGATGTGATAGCGATAGCAAGAAAAAAGAAGAGATAATTTTTAAATAAATCTAAAAATTACAACTAGTGGTTGAAAATTGGAAAAGGGTCCAGCCAGCCGCTACCTGCAGGTCATGAACCGCGGCAAACCCTTTTTGTATTTCTTTCAAAAAGGGTCAATATACAGTCAAGAGATAATACCTTACTGGCCTACCTGGCCCACCATCTGTTAACAAAGCGTCGCCACCCCGGCCAAATCAGCCCTTGTTAACTACTGACCTCCCCTAGGGTCAATATTGTCCTTAGACCTTAGCGTATTGACAATAATATTGACCGTTTAAGGTGAAAAAATTGTATTGACGGTAGGTATTGATAGAGTATTGATGGAAATCCGGATTTTCTTATCAATACTGAAAATTGGAGGAGATATTGACAATAAGCGGCGCCAATATTTCCATCAATACTCAATTCAGTAGTTTTATATAACGTTGAAACTAACCTCAACAACAGTGATACAATAACTTGCAAAGCTACTTTGCAAAGATTTTTGTATTAAAATAAAATTTCAATCAAACATTTTTTAAAGGTGATTGTAATTTTTTGATCTTATTTTTCTGATTAACATGCATTTCATATAGTCAATTAAATAGTCCCTTCATTACAGTTCAGTTGAAAACACGATCCAGTGGAGGTTCTTGGGAAAGATTTGTGTATTAAAATAAAACTTCAATCATACATTTTTTAAAGGTGATTGTAATTTTTTTCAAAGTGTTGTAGGACATATATAAAGGTTTCACAGGTTTCTATACAGCTTTGCTAATAGTTGTTGGGGACATTATGGCTGAAAACTTCGTCTTCAAAATTTCTTCCTGTGGGTTAAGGCTAATCTTTCCCTAACACTTATACTTTCTCTCATATTTCTGTCTTGTCTTTTCAAAAATGGTTCAACCATCTGTAACAGATTGTTAGAGGTAGGTTCATCCATTCGAATGTAGTTCTTGAAATCTTCAACATCGCAGAGGCTGATTTCCTTCAAAAGTACTAAATGAGAATATTCATCTCTCTTCTTCAACCATTCTTTCATCCAGTGTTTGCGTTTCGCTTGACGAGTAGTGCCAAGCGCCAAAATAATATCTACGCAAAGCTTTTGTACGATTATTCATATTTTGGAAGGAAAAAAACCAGCAAATAACCGAGTAAAAGCACGTCACTCTCCTAGTGGCAGAAGTAGTAAGTACTGAGCAAACTTATTGACAAAAGTATTGACAATAATATTGATTGTGTAAGATAGTAAAGTATTGAGACTGGTTAGCATGAGGATTGATGGTTGTATTGTCAATACTGTAACGCAGCCACTGGTGCCACTAGGAGAGAAAGCAGTACCTCAAGTTCTCCTGGTGGCCGCTAGAAAGCGCTGGCGGCGCACTCCTCTAGCTCTTTGTAGAAGAATCGAGAAAGTTCCAGACTCTTCTCCACCGGTATAAATAGTGGGACCCCAGAGAGTTGAGAGAGTTTTCTAGTTACAAACGAAGTGTACGTTGGTGGAAAGTGTATGAAAAGTGAACAAAGTTAACTTAACTTTTGTGGTTTAAATTGTGAAGTAATTATTATTAAGTGTTGTATTTTGTAATTTATTGTGTAAAGCAATAAATTGGTGTTTTTCTTATTGAAGTTTAGAGTATTTTATCTAAACGAACCCACTTAAAACTAGTTGCAGTAGCTAGTTTAGAGGGAAAAACGTTACAATACTGATATTGTCAATATTATTGACCGTGTAGGGGCCGCTTAAGATGTAGATGAGTATGTAGATATGTATTTCTATATTTAGATGTATATTTTAAATTTTATATTCTTATATTATATATTTTTTATATTTGTACTATATATTATGATTTTATATTTATATGTTTATTGTTTATAGTTCGCTTTTTTATTTACTATTACGAATATTATAAAAAGGGCATTTTCCCGTATAAGAACCTAAATAAATGAATAACAACGATTTTCTGCTCAGATAAAATCGTCTCACTTTTATTTGAACATTTTTCTGGAAAAAAAAGAGAAAAAATTGTATAAAGTTTGATTTAAATTAAAACTAAAACAGGCTTTATCGGTTTTTTGAAAGAGGGCGCCACACACAACTCTATTCAGGTGTACAAGTATAACCTCTACCACCTTTTTATATAACCAGCCCAACTAAAAATTATTGCAATTTTATAGAAAAGTTTCTAATTAAATTGTATTCATTGGAGTAAGAGAAAGTCGTGTGATTGTTTCACACCAGATTTTTGATTTTAATAGTGTGTGAGACACAGAAGTTCAATGACCTTCTTAGGGGGGGTCTCTCTCGTCTCACACTATATTCTAATGAACTTTTATTATATACTATATACATATAAATATAGCAAAAAGTGAGGCGTACTATCTTCTAACTTAACAATACTTCTTCCTATAGTCTGGCCACCGTTTTCATTATTTATTATCATGACGACGTAAACTTTACAAAAACTTACATCCATCACTCACTAATTCAACTAGCAAACTTTCATCGCTGATGAAATTTTTCTTATCATATTTAAAAACTTTTTTATCAACATAAGTGGCGCATGGTTCATTCATAGCATATCATGCACTTTAAAAAATATATATTTATATATATATATAATTTGAAACATTTAAACGACTTTACCTTCCTGTAATTATCCTAACTTTGTCAAATACTCTTTAAACTTGTTCTGTTTATTAAACTTTTAGTGGGGCTTGCATTACATGTAAAAAAGATGGGAGAGGTTATACTTGTTTACCAGAATATAACTTGTATGGCAGTATTGTCTGTCTTTAAGTAAAACTTGTATTTTATTCTTTAAGAAAACTTTTTACGGCTTTTGTAAATTTAAGTCCTCCAGCATAAAAAACATAAAAATAATGTTTTAAATAAAAGCGAAATATATTTGAACATTAAACATTCCAAGTTTAAAGAAAATTAATTAATGGAATCTTTTTAGGAAAAAAAATACACAAAAAAATTTAAAATCCTATTCTGTAAACTTGCTTTTCCATTGAACCCATATTCTACAAATTTAGATATACGTATGTAGATGGATGCCAGAAATATAAAAATATATTTAATTTGAAATAATAAAAAATATCAAGAAAAATGTAACATTCCCTTGCAAAAGGACTATTCAGGTAGAAGACCACTATTGTCTTTTAGAGTTCATGAACTTGATAGCATTGTCTACCCCTTCTTCTCACAGGGGAAGATTGGAACGAACAATTAGAAGGCATTCCTTCAAGACAGTCTGAAACAGACATTTCACCAGGACACTTCAGGAGTCAGTGCCAGATATAAGTTAAAACATAAGAGTTTATTCCAACTAATTTCAGTAAACTAATAAGCATATTGTTGTGTTATTGAATAGCATTTAAATATCTTTAAAGAATATATTTAATTTAATCTACTAGTGTTTTCTGAATTATTCTTATTACTTCTCTCTCTTAAAACTTACAAACACAAGCCCTTTACAAAACCGCTCACGCCACAAACTACCACTACACTAAAACACATCACACCAATTACATTTCAACAGCATTGCTTTCAATATAACTTAATATGTATTGATATAAATGATAGAATCAGGACGACTGGAGCAAAGCAATCTTGTGACCAATATACAAGAAAAGAAATAAACTTGATTGCACACTATAAGTGACATATATAATATTATCCAGGCGAATAATATGGGCAGAATAACTTCTCAGAGTGAACCAGTGCGGTTTCAGTCGGGAAAGATCTACTATTGCCACATGTTCTTTTACCGGGAGATGCTAGAGAAGTCATATGAACATAATGCAGATCTACATTATTTATTTGTAGATTGCAAACAAGCATATGACAGTATAAATAGAAACAAAATGCTAGCCCATGTTTTTAATTTTTGTTGGAAAGGGCAATTCGAGCCATTAAAACCAACCCCTGTGGCGCCATTCATAATAGGCTAATACAGTCTGGCAAATACGGGCTACATATTGATCATAGGAAGAACGAAAGCGCCCCTGGGAAGAGCTTTTTAGAGGTGCAGAGAGCTGAAAGGAAATATGGGCTGGGATTTAATGAGGAAATTTTGATGAAAGAAATAATTTGCTGCAAATTGGAAACCACAACTTCCCAATGTGAACCAGCTTTAAACACCTGGGATTGCTGACAGAATTGACCGTAATGTCATTACTGCTGACATTAAGGGAAGGATGCCGGTAGGAAATCGATGCCTGTACGCACTACAAAAAGCACTGTGGTTTAAACACCTATATAGAAAGGCTAAAATAGTCGTCTATAAACCTATGATCAGGCTGAAATCACATTGGCCAGTGAAATCTGGGTGCTAACAAAAAAAAAAGCACTCTCGAGTATGGGAAAGAAAAGTCATATACGGGGCAATGGCAAATCCGAATCAACATGGAATTGAAGAAGCTTTTCATTAGCCCTACGTAATAGCCCATATAAAGAATAAGATGGCTACGTCTTGACCTAGTGAATGTCCAATGAAAAGCTGCCAAAAAAAAATCATGTATAGCATATCAGGAAGCGAGGCGAGGATAATCACGGCTGAGGTATCTGGAGTACCTTCGAAAATTGGGGACTAAAATATGGCGCCTCAAGGTTTAACATCAAGTAGAATGTGGCAGATTTATTGATACCTAGGTCCAATTATGGACTGTTGAGCCTTTAAGTAAGTATTTTAAAAAATATCCTAGGATTCGGGGGTCTCAAGCATGAATATGAAAATGATGAATATTACTTTGGCACTATAGTAATATTAATTCTCCCCGCAGGGAGAACAGATTAACTGCTCTTGGGGAGTGACACCCCCACGGACCCCAGTCAGCACATACTACACGCACGCGTGTAGAGTCACTTACATATATAGAAGTGTGTGTGTGTGAGTGTAAATCACATGCAGGCGCATATACACCTCACAGCATCATACACTAAACACTACACGCACCACACTAATATACATCAGAGATATTTTCCGTGATAGCCTGCTTCTTTTTGTGGTCATCGACCAGTTTCGGGCGTTCGCCCATCATCAGGATGCTTCTTGTCAAACAGTGTGATAACATAGATTTGCACAGAGTAAATTTAGTTGATACACTATTATTCAGAGGATCGGGCCAGATCATCGTAGAAGGTATAATCAAACACTCGTGATCGACACAGTCACTGTGATAAACACAGAATAGTGCCTCCACGAGTCTCATCCTAACCCATAGGACCCATACTAAGTGTGATCTTCTCAAGCCGATTGATCGAACTATAGGGCTATCATTCGATCACCCTTCTAGGCGAAGCAAGGGCCAAAGAAGGGAGTTGAGTTGAGTTACAAACTAAATTTGCTCTGTGCAAATCACACTGTTTGACAAAAAGCATCCTGATGGGCGAACGCCCGAAACCGATGGATCACTACAAAAAGAAGCAGTCTATCACGGAAAATATCTCTGATGCTTTCCAGCTCTGCGGAATCTATCACAACACACTAGTATACACTAGGGGCTTCGATTTCCAGGCGTGAAAGCTTGCTTTCTTCCATGTGTTTGCCGTGCGTGGCAACTCATGTTGATGGAAAGAGGGATCCTGGACGCTGAGGACGACGGAGATCTGCGGACTCCCAAGCCCAACACTCTTCTTTGGCCCTTGAGGTGGTCGAATGATAACCTTAGTTCGATCAATCGGCTTGGAATGACCATACTTAGTGTGGGTCCTGTGGATTAGGGTGAGACTCTGTGTTTATCACAGTGACTGTGTCGGCCACGAGTGTTTGATTATATTATCTTCTAGGATAATCTGGCTCGGTCCTCTGAATAAAATTAATGATAAAAATGACAAAATTGCTTTAAATCTCAAATTTTCTTATCCTAACATATAAATATACAGGAGGCGGGGGGACATGTGCCAAACTACCAAAACAGGCTGATAGAGAATGATTACATTGTAGAAAGACTTGTAATAATTAATTGTACAAACACATTTGAATTTTAACGTCTCAGATTTCTCAGGATCACCCCCCAAAAAAAACAATTTTTTTTCTTTTTTTAGAAAAATGTTTCAAATAAAATTGATACGTTTCTATTTATGCAGCAAACATTCCCAAGTTTAAAAAAACTCGTTGTAACCGTTTTCGAGAAAATTTAAAAAAAAACAACTCAAAAACCCATTCTTCAGAATCACACTTCTGGTAAACCGATTTTCCGAAGTAAAAGAAAGTCGTCTGAGTTTTTCATGCCAGTTTTGTTTTATTTATTATATTCAAGGAACCCAATGTTTCAGAAAAGCAAACATACCGAGCCACTATCTGTTCAGATAGCGATCTCTTAACATTTTAAATATTTTTCTCTCCCTAATTATTATTAGCAAATTTGTATAAGCTTCAAACATCCAGCATTCACAGAATTCTTTATAAATTCTAGGAATGGTGATGATTAATTTTTTTGATGATTCGAAAGATCAATACATACACACACACACACACACACACACACACACACATATATATATATATATATATACGGTTAATGCGTAGGCTGATACTACTAGAAATGGATAAAATAACCTGAACAATCTCCAATATTGAGGACAAGAGATCATTGTATCATTGTATTACTATAACTACGCAATATATCAAGCAGTACGTGGGAAGGAAGTCCTGTAGATAGTTCGAAACAGGAAATAGAATAATTTAGAAATACAAGAGTTTAATGTCCTCCTAACTATGTTTATTGCAACTGATATGGGATCCTGCTGGGTATACATTTAGTGTAGTTAGAGATAATTATGGATCAAATGTGTTTTATATTTGTAAGTCCAATTAAGTCATGACTTCTTTCGGTTTGATTAGATAATATGTGACTCTAGGAGATAAATCAGTCCTGTGTAAGTTTATATGTTTTATAGTAATTTCATTATCTCTCTTTCCATCTTATTTCCTCATATTGATGTGAGAGGAAGGAGGAGGATGACGATTGTGTCACATTTTCGAAATTAGTTTTTAACGAGATCTCCTGATTTTAGAGCCTGGTCTGTGTATGTTTGTTTGTTGTGTGAACAAAATAGCTCAAAAACGAAGAATCGCGAGAAGTCTCTTCCTGTATTTCTGTTTATTATCAATACCACTATTGACTCGAAAGTTTCGGACAATATTCTGCTAACCGGAAATGCAAGATTTTCTTAAAAATCTCTCGAACAATTTTCTTTAAATTTCGTATATTATCTCCTACACCAATAAAATACCTATCGAAATACATTTCACCAGAAAAATTGATTTTGGGAGGGACTGCAATATTAAGGGAAAGTATAAATTATTACTAAGGTATATATACTTTACTATAAGGTAATACCATAAGGTATAGTAATACTGTAAGGTATTACTTTAAGTTATAAATTACGACTATCTTTATTTTCATGTAATGGTATAGTTAAAGTTTACTAAACATTCCCAATTTAAAAAAAAATCTGGTGTGATATACTCACATAACTTTCTCTTACTTCAGTTTTCAAAATTGTGATTGACAAATTTTATAGTTAGTATACCAAATTAATTAAATTCGTCGGTGTTTTTATGGAGAAAATTGTAAAAATTGAAAAAACTGTTCAATAAAAACGCACTTCCGGTCATCTGATTTTTTCCAAACTCGGAATTTCAACACCATATTTAAGTTTAGTTAATATTATTTAGATGGATAGAATTGTGTAATAAAATGAAATAGCACTTTAGAGGACCCTATCTCCCTATCTCTCCCCTAATAAGTGCCCTTAAATGAATTTTGTAAGAGAAATGTTTCAAATAAAAGTATAGCTCTTCGTATGTGTAGTTGATATATCAAGTTTGAAGAAAATCGTTGGGACTATTTTTGAGAACATCGCAAAAAAGTAAAAAAAAAAAAAAACCTAATAAAGTGGTACTTCCGGTTGAGAAATTTTGACAGATAACCTACGGTCGGATCCCCATGGTGATACCTAAACAAAATATCAAGTTTGAACTTTTAACGATTTGCTGTTCACATACATATACATACATACATACACACACACACACAGAGCATTTGATAAAAACCACTTTTTTGGACTCAGAGGACCTCAAATACGGATATTTCCGGTGAAAATACTTCCTCTTATCTACTAGGAGTTAGAGAAAATAAAAAAAAATCTGGTGTGAAACACTCACACTACTTTCTCTAATTCCAATTAATACACTTTAATTAACAAATTTTCTTTAAAATTGCAACGATTTACACCTCAGTTGAGCTGGCCATAGAAAATTGTGGTAGGGCTTATATTTGTATACCCGGGCAGACTGGTGTGGAGTGCCCTCTGTCAAAAATGACAAAGCTTGTGCAATTTAAATGTTAACGTTATTTGACAGACCTCCCTCCAATACCCCTCTAAAATCAATTTCAAAAAATAAAATATTTCAAATGAAAATGATCATGTTTTATTTGTGCCATGAATGTGCATATTCCAAGTTTAAGGAAAATCGTTCTAGCCATTTTTAAGAAAATTAAAAAAAAAAAAAACTCAAAACCTTATTCTGTCGAACTATCGGTTAACCAATTTTCTACAGATTTGGGATTCTATTAATGCTTCCAATATTATGCAGGTGGTAAAACCTGCAGTGGTACTTCAGTGGAAAGCATAACGCTTCATTTCCCCCCGAAACGTCAATGGAAAGTATAACGCTTCAGCCCCCCCCCGAAACTTCAGTGAAAAGTATAACGCTTCATTTCCCCCCGAAACTTCAATGGAAAGCATAACGCTTCCGTTCCCCCGAAACCCGCCCAAAAATCAATTTTCCCAGAAAAATGTTTCAAATAAAAGTAATAGGTATTTATGTGTACAGATAGTAAACCAAGTTTAAGGAAATGATTGGACCCGTTTTCCAGGAAATCGCAAAAAACTGTATAAAAAAACCATTCAATTATTCGCTTTTCCGGTTGATGAATTTTGCCCGAAACCTTTGTGTCAGTTGCGATAATAGTACCTGACACTGACACACACACACACACACACACACACACACACACACACACAAACTGAAAGCGTTCTATTCTATTAATCAGGCTGAGCAGCTTGTAATATTAAAAAGAAGTGAATGGATATTGGGACATAATTGATTGCTAAAAAACTTACTCTATAAAAATTGACAGTTTAGTAACAGTTAAAGGCTAAACTTAATTCAGCATACAAAAAACATTTAATGAAATTAGATTGAGAGGAAAGAACAATTGGCATACCAAAAGTGAAGGAACTAGCGGATATGAAAGCAAAAGAAAACGGCACTTGACGATAGTTTACCAACGAACGACATAGTATACCTTTTTCCGGCTACATACTGAAGGAAGTACTGCAACAAAATACTATTTAGCAGTGGGATGAGATAAGGCAAAATAGCTCTAATAGTCTCATCACTAAACAATACTTTCCTATTTAACGCACTTAAAGGCATCATTTTTAAATTAAATTATAAATTATCTGAATATCTCACAAGGCCATGGTCCATTTAAATACTATTTGTATCCCTACAAAATTACAAATGCTCTTGCATGTACTTGCGACGGTTTTAACTCCACAAACTCCGGCATATCTGATATACGATTGTATATCATAAGAGAAAGAGCTAGGGCAAGAAATCTGGTGTGAAACACTCACACAACTTTCTCTTACACTATTTCTCAAAATTATAATTGACAAATTTTATAGTTTGTGCACCAAATTTAATGAAATTCGTCGAAAAATAAAAACTGTTGAATAAAAACGCACTTCCGGCTTACTAATTTTCTTGAAACTTGGAATATTGGCCATCTATTTATTTCTAATTAATTTTGTTTGGATGATAGAATTGTATAATCAACTATGATGGCACTTTAGAGAAAAACAAAACCCCACCCCTCCCCTAAAAGTGCCCTTAAATGAATTTTCCCAGAGAAATATTTTAAATAACAGTTGTAGATCTTTGCATGTGTAGTTTATATAGGGATGTTTCAAGAAAATCGTCGGTTGGTACTTCCGGTTGTGGAATTTTGACAGATAACGTACTGTCAGATCCCTTGGTGATACCACGGAATATCATGTTTCAACTTTCTACGGTTTTTCGTTCTTGAGCTATGCTATTCACATACATACATGCATACACAGTCACACACACACACACACACACAGAGAACATTTGCTAAAAACCACTTTTTTGGACTCAGGGGACCTTAAAATGGATATTTCCTGTGAAAACTCGATATCGAAAATTTGACACGATTACAATACTTCCTGTAATCGTGTCAAATTGTTTGTTTTGTAAAGCAAAAATGTTTATTAACAGGTGAGGAGTTGGCCAGCAGTTCCAATTATTTGAATAAGCCCAGTTATATAAAATACTTCAAAGTATTTTTAAGTACAATAAATCTGTAAATAGTAATTTGCTATGTATTCTTTCTTATAATTAAATTAAGATGTTTACTATAAACTAGTCTTCAACAGTTCAATTATAAAATGAGAATCTGTATGATTGTAAATTGAATAAATAACACCAAATTCATACGTGTATATATTTACAGTTGTTAATTATATTTACGCAAGTTTAGTTTTAAATAATAATAAAAGTGAAATAGTTTGGAGAATTAAAATGTAAATAGCTCTGAAAATTGCATTGTAAATAGTTTTGAAAATTATAAATAGCTTCAATTAATGTTTTATTAAGTTCAGCACTGTTATGTTTTGAATTTACAAAGCATTTAATACTTCCTTAGTGGATATGCCGAATAAATATCTTCTAATTAAGATGTACTAGATAGGAGTATACAAAAAAAAAAAAAGAAAATAGAAGAGAAAGTAAAAAAAAAATGCTCACAATAATTTATAAAATATCATTTCACAGTAATATAAAATTTGGTTTCGAAAGTTAGGAGAGAAATGCTGAACTTCGTGCAATTTACAATGACAATGGAAACTAATAAATAACAATTAACTCTTGAATTAATATTTCCTGAAAAAAAATTAATAAATAAAAAGTGAAATTTCAAGAAGGAAAGAAATGCTTGAAATAGTTTTCAGAAAACTGTCTTAGTATAATGAAAATAGACAAGTTTATTTCCAAGAATCTAATCCCACTTAGTCAGCACACTGATATAACTTGAAGTGTGCTCTTGATGTTTTCATCTTGAAGAGTATATATTAATAAAAATAAACTGAACTTATCAGCAGTTTGCATCATGTTACGGTACTTTTGTTTATAACAATAGTCATATTCGAACTTTGCGTTTCAATAAACTCATTAATCAACAAATCTGATTGAAACATTCATACGGCTATATCTTACCCCAATTATTACCTTAAAACTATTAATTAGACTTCAATATTATATTCTAATAATGAAAGTGTTAAGGAACTGTACGCACAAAATTTATTAATAGATTTTTTACTTTTTCTTACTCTTAGTAAGGCTAGGCCTCCACTGGCGATTTCTAATCGCTGTGAACAAAAACTCGCTACCGCAGAAAATCTACAAGATACACTCACTGCGACAGATAAATCGTTGAATTTGAACAGTTTCCCAATGAATATCATTGAAACTATTTATGTGATCGCTCTTTTGCTTCGGGCGAGAAGTAAACGTCGGAAGCGTCATTATTGGGCACATTTAATGATAAGTCAGAGATTATTGAAAGGGCAAGTTATTTGAAGATTTATGAGAGCACTTACTGGCAGTTCATTCCAGTTTTGAATCACTTGTATACAAACTTCAGCCCACAGTTTTTCTTTTAAATTACGGCCACTATATTCCTTTAATTGTTTATTGTAAAGAGCTGATCTCTTTTCAATTTCTTTAATAAGTAACTCAGTATACTGTTAATATTCGTCCATCATCACCTCCGGTAGATTCGGTGTCAAACATTTTAAACAAGTTGTACACGCGTAGGCGTGAACTCGGAAGTATAAGAGAGGCTTAATGAAACACGTAATTATGAAAATTAACAAAACAATAAAGTTTTAATCGGCTTATCTTGAAGATGCTGTTGGGATGATTGAGAAGCTTATGTTGAGCCGGAGAAGCTGTGAAGGACACTAGGAAGGGTAAAAGGGTATAAAGGAGGCTGTGTATATGTGTAAATATGTTCGTGTATGGGTGTGTATGAAAGGAAGTTGCGGGAAAAGTGAATGAAGCGGTAGGGCAGCGTGCGTTTGCTGATGCGAATAAGACCTCTCGGAAGCTGGTTGGAGGCAGAGATGAAAGGGCTCTGTTGTAAACACACAATACACCCGTGGAGGCGGTTGATGAAGCAGTTGAAATGGAGTAGTAAAGATGCAGAAGCAGAGAATAAATGCACACATATGTACGTGAAGCGAGCCAACAGACAAGTGAAGAAAAAGGGATGATTAACCAGGGAAGAGGGGGTGGCTGTGGAGGGGAAACCAACGTCCGGAGACGCGATAGAAGGCGTGAAAAACAGGATGTCTGGCCGGATGACGCGCGCGCACGTGGAAGTTACCAATACAGACACAACCTGGCAGGACGATGCAATGCAAGTATTTGCAGTGTTTTAAACAGAGACCAGTACAACACTGCTTCAGAACTCCGACTAAACTATCGCAGTGGGTGCATGTCCATGCCTGTCCGTTTGCTTCATTGGGGTAGAGAGAAGTCGTGCCACAGCGAACATAGGACTGGTTGCTATTTTTTTATCACTGTGATTATTTAGTCACAAGTATTTGTGCACTTGTATTTGAAATAGTGAGTTTTATTTTTGCGGCTGAAAAATCGTTCGACTAGAAATCGCTAGTGGAAGCCTAGCCTAAGAGGAAGTACCGCGATCGTGCCACATTTTAGAAACTGTGTTTTCACCAGAAATATTGTTTTGGGGTCTCCTGAATATGAAAACAATGTTTTTTTGCGAATGGCCCTTTATATATATATATATGAAAAATCGCAGGAAGCTCAAACTTGGAATTGAGTTCAGATATCATCACCGCATCTGATATGAAGATTCCGGACAAAATCCATCGACCGGAAATGTGACTTTGTTGAATTTTTGTTGTTGTCAGTTTTTACGATTTTCTTTAAATTTCGTATCTACACACCTAAAAACACTTCGGTTTTTGGGTTGAGACCGGGTTAGTGGTTTGTTAGAAAGCAACGTTTCGCCCATATTGCAATGAGCCTCTTCAGGGTTGTTACATCTTGAAAGCTAATGGAGCAATGAACCTTGGTAGAGCAGTTCATTGCTCCATTAGCTTTCAAGGTGTAAGACCCTGAAGAGGCTTATAACAATATGGATGAAACGTCGGTTTCTAGGAAACCACGGAATGATATCAACCTGGAAACTCCAGTGTTTTCCATGAAAATGGCCGCCAAAACCTAAAAGATTACACGTATAAATAGCTACCATTCTTATTTGTAACATTTTTTCAAGAAAATTTATTTTGGGGGGGGGTCTTTTTGGTAGTGCAGTAACAGGAAGTACCGCGATAGAATCGCAGATAAAGTAAACTTTTGTATAAAATAGAAACCGCAATCTATGGTTCTACTATCTAGATAATATTAACAGATAGTAGAGCACAGATATAAACCTGTAACTTCAATTTGAAACAGTTTTCCGTGAAAACTGATTTGAGCGGGATTCCGGTGAATCTGTCAGTTAGGTTTAAATTTGTTGTTGAAACAGAGGACGCTGCTAAACAATTCACACTTGGTATTATGTATAAACCTATCACTTTTTTTTTATGACCAAGTCTAACTATACTCTTGTATAGTTAGCAATTTAAAAAAAAAAAAAGATTGTCAATTAAATTGTATTAATTGCAGTATGTGAAAGGTCGCGTGAGTGTTCCACACGAGATATTTTTTCATATTCAGAGGTCTTCAAAATATGTATTTCATGTGAAAATTCTATTTCGAAAATCTGACATAATTACAATACTTTCTCTTAGAATTGTATGAGAGACTAATAAATATGGAGGCGTAACTTCCGGTTGGCCTAGTAACATTACAATAAATACTAAGTATAAATCACTTTATGTGGTTTAGAAAGTGTTCACCACTCACACATTCAAAAATACATATGAAAACTCATCATGAAATATGAAACCGTATCATCAAACAAAAGGGAATGTCATAAACTGTTTTGTGCTTCGTTGGTTATTGTGTAACTGTTTTGCAGTTTAACTTTCATAAAATTTGCAAACATACAAACAGACAGAATTAAAGAGCTTTTCTCTCTCTCTCTGTACTGTAGTGTCAAACTTGTGAAAATTATAGAATGTTATGTCTGCCATGATGATAAAAGCGGTTTTGCTGGAAGAAGCACAATAACTCGTATAGTAAGAGCGCTGCAATGGTAAGAGGCATTTTCATCTTTATACTTGCTATATTATTCACTGAGAACTTCCATAGTAAGTGGTTAAAATTTCGCCAACTCTAACTAGTTTAATACCATCATCATCTCATGTTTATAGTTACACAATTTAAGTTTTATGCTTAATAGAAACTATTACAAATGTAAATTAGACCAGGGAGCATCAACCTAACGAACAATTTTACAAGTTCAAGTTTATTAGTCATCTTATAATAAAAGTGGAAAGTTAAAAAAAAAAAATCTGTTGTGCAACATCATACGACTTCCGCAAATACAAAACGAACCAACTGTTTTTAAACTTGTATTTTGTTTTGTTTGCGCTAATATAAATATTGGGGAGGTTCCTAACCTATATTATTGTCCACAAATCGGGGCCAATAATATTGAAAAAACAAATACCGAACATTCGACGCAGATTCATCAGAACAACTAAAAATAATTTTCCCGCATCAAGTAAAAGTGATTCGATGTATATAACTGTGCAGTTTTATAACAACTCCCCTGGTGGGGTGCTATTATATGTAATAGATTTTCTTGCAGTTAGGATTTATTAGTAAGGATAATAAGATCCATTCCTACAGAATAAATATCACGGGTTTGTGGTGAACTAGGATTCGTGATTCTGCAAATAAAATACACCCAGTAAATGTCAAAGCACACTTAGTAAAATGTTACATATATTCTGAAAAACATATATACAGTAAATGGTTGCTATGACCAATCTGTTCGCTCAGGGAGTGACACAGATTGTCAATCGTCGCTCGTCGAGTAGAGTGGCCTGGCTCTCTTGCCTAGCGCAGATGCTCGGAGAAGTCAGTTAAGGGCCTGCCTAGCTACCGCCAAAACTATTAGAAAAGGTTCTAATCGCTGAGTACTTCTCGACTATTCTGGCCCTGGGTAGCCCTTTATATACGATTCTGAGGTGGTAGGGATGGTGTCCAGTAGGCGGGTCTAGTCGGTGAAAGTTCTCCCCTCTGTAGTGTGGAGTAGGAGAGTCCTAATGTAGTGGGGGTGTGCCTCCCTAGTGAAGGTCCACTTGGTGCAAACCTGGTGGCCGGGCGGAGAACTGTTGTTACAGCAGTTAACATTCCAGATTGTGCAAACGACCAAATACAAAATGGATAGACTTACATTGCAGCATCTTGCAGTACTGCATCATTCTCTTTTGCCTAGTTTTTCAACAATGGAATGAAAATTCCGAATTTTTTTTATTTATATCTCACATTAGTTTTATAAAATTGTAAATAATATGTTGGGAATAACTTCATTTTTTGCATTTTTTTAAATAAAACATTTCTATTTCACAATATGATAATTTATAAAATACCTACGATGGGAAAATTAGTAAAAAAAAAAACTGGTGTGAACCACCCACACAATTTTCTCTTACACCAGTTTTCAAAATTGAAATTGACAAATTTTATAGTTAGTGTACCACATTTAATAAAATTCGTCGGAGTTCGTCGACAACTGAAAAACTGTTCAGTTTAAAACCGCACATCCGGTTAACTAATTTTCTGGAAACTCGGAATTTTGGCCATCTATTTATTTCTAATTAATTCTGTTTGGATAATAGAATTGTATAATCAACTATGATAGCACTTTAGAGAAAAACATAACCCCACCCCTCCCCTAAAAGTACACTTAAATGACTTTATCAGGAGAAATGTTCCACATAAAAGTTGTAGTTTTATACATGTATAGTACACATTACTACTTTAAAGAAAATTGTTAGAGCCGTTTTCGAAAAAATACCAGAAAACTGAAAAATACATTTCAGGGAAAACGCACTTCCGGTCAACCGATTTTTTTTTTCAAACTCGGCATTTCAACAACATATTTAATTCTAATTAATATTATTTAGATGAAAGAATTGTATAATAAATTAAAATAACACTTTAGATGAAAACCTAGTCCTACCTCTCCCCCAAAAGTGCCCTTAAATGAATTTTTCCGGAGAAATGTTTTAGATAAAAGTAGTAGCTCTTTATATGTGTACTTGATATACCAAGTTTTAAGAAAATCGTCAGAGCCATTTTTGAGAAAAACGCAAAAAGTAAAAAAAAAAAAACTAGTAAAGTGGTATTTCCAGTTGAGGAATTTTGACAGATGACCCACTGTCGGATCCACTGGTGATACTTAAACGGAATATCAAGTTTGAACTTTCTACGATTTTTTTCGTTTTTGAGCTATGCTGTTTACATACTCACGCACACACACAGAGACCATTTTCTAAAAAACAATTTTTTGGACCTCAGGGGACCTTTTACTTTCTCTTACTAGGAGTAAGAGAAAGTAAAAAATTCTTAAATGTTTTTTTTTTCAAAGAAATAATTAACCAATCACAGTGTAGAAGAGAAGGTGTCAAAAGTGGGCGTGGCCAACATGATAATTCTAAATTTCTGATTGGCCTAAATTTCACCCCCCACATTTGATACCTTCACTTCTACATTGTGATTGGGTATTTACATATAGCTGCTTATTTCTATGAAAAATCAAGTTTAGAATTTTGTTTGCTAATTTTCCCTCCGTCGGTATTTTATATATTATCAAATTGTGTAAAAAAAAAATTGTAAAAATTCAAGTTATTCCCAACATAATATTTATTATTTTATATAATTAATGCTAGCTATAAAGAAAAAAAATTCATAATTTTCATTCCATTATTGAGAAATATGGCAAAAGAGAGAATATGTTAAGTCTGCTTATTTTCTATTTGGCCCTTTATAATAATGAAACAAACTAAAATTGATGATTGACAATTTTCTCCAAGGAATTCATAATATTCAGTTAAAAAACTTTCTTAGACCTGAAGTTTGTTGCTATTCATTGTATTGTCCTAAATTTTATGTTGGCGCAGTCCACAAAGTACTGAAAGAGTAATGTATAAAGATAGAAATCTACGCTTGAGCTAATTAAATCAAAATCTAGTTTCTTGTAACAACATAAAAGAAGGAATCGAACTAGTTATTAGTGCAATTAAACAAATAAATTATAATAAGAAGAAGACTTACATATTAGGTTATTTGATAAACTGGAGACTATGTAACTATGTAAATTGGAGTAAGAGAAAGTGATCTGAGTGTTTCACTTCAGATTTTTTTTTTTATTAGAAAACCTTAAAACATATATTTTTAATGGAAACTAATTTCGAAACGTTGGCACGAATGTTATGCTACCTCTTAAAAAGTAAAAGAATGTAAAATGTCTGAATTCTCACAATGTTTGACTGCTAAATTACCTTAAAAGTGAGAAGTGAGTATATGAGTTACTAAACGATTTCCTCCTTGTACCCATAGGTCACTCAACCTGAATCAATCTATGCCAGAACCCTTTCCGGAAAGAAAACATTTCAAATTTCAGGTTTATATATTTGATATGTATACAAAATGTCTGAAGAAAAATCATTGGAGCCGTTTTCGGGGGGGATAAAAAAACATTGTGAAAAACTGGAATACCCATTCGTATAAAATCGTCCTGCTGCTTGACAGATTTCGTCCCAACACCTTCTCTGTCGGAACCTATTTGTGTGACCTAAAAATAATAAATTATCAAGTCAGACATTTATTCCTGCAATTTTTCGTTTTTGAGATATTTTGTACACGTACACAAAATATAGGTCAATCGATAAAATTTTTTTATCTCGTATTCAGGTATTTCAAAACATGCTTCTTTTTATAGAAACGATTTGTTGTATGGAACAGTCTAAGCTCTGTTAAACAGAATAATCAAACTAGATATCTGGGTTTCAGGGGATGCGACTCTTTAGCTTTAGCTTTTTCACCAAATTGTGAATCAGAAGTACCCCATTACTGAACGTGTTTGTAGGCATTTTCTTGCAAAATTACTTCTTACAATTTTCTTTAAATAGTGTATATACAAAATATATATAGTATTAGTATTGTAACGTTTTTCTCTCTAAACTAGCTACTGCAACCAGTTTTAAGTGGGTTCGTATAGATAAAATACTCTAAACTTCAATAAGACAAACACCAATTTATTGTTTTACACAATAAATTATAAATACAACACTTAATAATAATAATTAAATCACAGTTTAAACCACAAAAGTTCACTTTGTTCACTTTTCATACACTTTCCACAAACGTACACTTCGTTTATAACTAGAAAACTCTCTTAGACTGACTGTTGTCCCATTATTTATACCGGTAGAGAAGGGTATAGAACTTTCTCGATTCTTCTAGTGCGCCGCCAGCGCTTCCTAGCGGCCACTAGGAGAACTTGAGGTACCTGCTTTCTCTCCTAGATGGCACCAGTGGCTGCGTTACAGTATATATATTACAATTCTAAGTTTTTTTTGACAAAGTCTATAATGACTTCTCTAAAAGTGATTGGCCTCATAGAAAAGTTGATTTCGGACTCAACTAGGATTTTGAATAGCCCTATTTATCACCAATAAATTTGCCTTATTACTTTCATTTCTTCTTTTTTTTTAAATTAAATACCATGTAAATACATATTCTTTTAGTAAAATTTTTTGTATTTGGTGGCATACTTTTTTTTTTATATTTTTAAGAACATGAATTATTGATTTGCTTAATGACAACTTCCCGGACGGTCTATGTGACCATGTGGCAGTTGGTGGATTTATATATAAATTCTGTATTTTGTAAATTGAAATTTTTTTAATAAACCATTATTATTATTATTATTATTTTTCCCCAAATTCCTCGCGGCCCGCAGGCAAGGGAGGAACCTGTTTCCAGTATTTGGTATTTAGGTTCTTACTTGGAATGTAAACATAATCCCCTCAAACAAACTAGCGTGCACAACGAATGGACGAATTAACTATGAACACAGCCCGATCTTCGGCGAATCAGCGGTTCGTGTTGATGCACAGCCTTTGATATTCGTCAAGTTACCGCTCTTAAGAGCGAATTACTGTGCACACAGGAATCATGTTGTTTACGAATCGATTTTTAACAACAAATCCCTACAGACTATTCGTGAACTGCCCGCGATTCACGTATCGCGCATCACGAATACATGCATAGTCTGTAGCCACCTTCAGGTTTGTTCGTGCAGCAGTCCCAAACCGTCAGGAGCTTGCGCACAGAGATTATGCTATTCGTGCAGCAATTTTTCAAACTCAAACGGTCTCAAACTCAATAATGTGTTCGTGCTGTTGTTCAAACCGTCAGCAAACTATCCAAGCAGTCAGAGCTCAAAGCTCCAACCGATTTCAAATTGGCAGTCCGACGCATCCGCAAAGCAATTTAACGCATTAAATTATTTCTTACTCTGCTTCTCCGACTGTCTTTGCCTATATTCCTTTACTTTTTTTTTTGACTTAACCTGTATTTGTGGATGTAACCACTTAGAATATTTGCGGTTCTGTGCTACCTCAGACAGTCCTTGAAAAGTATACGAATAGATATCTCGTAATTTATGCTGTACTCAATGTCTAGTTATTTATTTGCTATATCCTAACCATTTTTAATGAAACTGATTTCTTACAGGTGTATGAGCTAATTTATTACAGATTTAGAGCTAAGAACTGTAAAACTAAGCTTCTATTATTTTTTCCTAAATGCTTTATAATTATCACGGTACAATACTGATTACAAAGCGTTCTTGCAGGTTAAGTTTCCAACAGTTTCAAACTGGGCACGGTGGAGCATGCGCAGTGAAACCAGTTTGCAAACCGTCAGGAACTATCACAAACTCGCCGCACGAAAAACCTGTAGTGTTATGTTCATGTATTGTTAAAAAAGGTTTCTGTTTGAATGTACGTATGTTATAACAATCCAAGTTGACAGAAAATTGTTGGAACATTACGTACTGAGAAATGGTCATATACCATTTCATACAAAATTTCATTCTTAATTAATTAATAGTTTTTAATAAACAATTAACTTTTATGCAACTAATGAGAATTTACAATACATACACACACAAAACAAAACATTCAGGTCTGTTTACTGATAAAAGTTAAATGAAAACCTATTCAAGTTGAAAAATTGATAGTTAGTTTTTATTGCTCAGTAATTTGTGGATGGGTCCCCACAATGCTGGATAAAATCATTGATAATATTTGAAATAACTTTTAATCACTGAATTTGCGTTGAAAGAAATTTATATCTGCTTCCTATTAGTATTTTCAGTAATACAATCGTGGATCATAATAGTACCACCATCTAAAAACAATTTTTGCAAACAAAATTTGAGTTTAGGTTTCCTGGATGGATGAGCTCAGGCGTTAGGCTTACCACTATTATGCCCAGGACGCGGTTCCAGCACCTATTGGGGAGTTTAAACAATTCCATCTTTTAGAAAATGTTGTCAATCCAAGCCGATGAGAATTGCAATGAGAGAAAAAGTCGTAATAATTGTTTCACATAAAACTGCTTAATACATACTTAAAATTATGTCGTTTTTAGAAATCACAATCTTGAAAATTTGATGAATTGCAATATTTGCTTTTCCAACAGTAAAAGAAAGCTTTAAAAAAATCATATGCTATTATAATTGCGCTCGCCCCCACTCGTGCAATATTCTTGGCAGCTGGGAACGATGCACTCTGCAGACTGTAGTAGCAAACCTGCCACATAGTAACCTATTTCAGGACAAGAGTGAAATCATATGATTTTAGTTGAGTAAGTACTTCCATTTCCCAATTAGTGGTTTATTTCAGATATCTTTTTGAAGTGTAGTTAAGTTGATAATAAGAGTGTTTAATTTCAGGCAGTTAATTGATTTACAAATTATGGCAAAATGAATTAAATTTTATACATAAGAATCTTAAATCTTTATTTAAAAAATTATTGGTGCTCAAAATGTTCACCTAATAAAGCTAAATGCACCAAGATTATTTTTGAAATTACTATCTTTCATTCAAGTCCAGTTTTATAGAATTTATCAAAATTTCCATAAGAAACAGAATAAGTGGTTATATTTTGTATTCACTAAAAAGTATCCACATTTCTTTATTTGTGATTTGTAAACTAACATTGAAAATAAGAATTTACCTAAATAATTAACGGATGACTATTAATTAAATATTTGCAAATTTGTGTAATTAATGAAATTTAAGCAAGTGTTAAAAAGCGTAAACTTTTCATGAATTTACTTCGTCTGATTTATTGAATTTGTTTAGTAGTGTCATATTATTGTATCTTACAATTTACAATGTTCGGAAATAACTGTTTTGTAAACTACCTGTTGCAATATAATGTGATTTACTAATGAATTGGACTAAGTGATTAATGTAAATGTAATTACGTTTTGCCCCGTAACATTTAATTATAAAATAGCCTCTTAATGCGTGATTTATCTACACGATGCTATGATGAATCCATAAAGAAATTAGAATTTAAATAAGAAATTTTTAGCATTTTCTATTAGATTACAGTTTTTCCTCAGTTCAATGAGTTCCTTACTAATCTGAGGTTCAATTTCTCAGCCATCCTCAATGATCAGACTGCAGATATATTTAAATTACTATGATATTCAAGGAGTTTGGGTTTAAGTAAATGTTAACTTAGAGACATAATGCATGCGACTGTTATGAAGGAATATATAAAGTTCATGTCATTCAACTGTGGCATTGAATAAACCATCTAGTCTTTAAGAGTATAACATGCATGTTCACATTCTGAGACATGTTATTTTAATCACATGGAAAAGAAAATACATACATTATAAAAATAAATGTTTTCGTGCCGTTTATACGATAAGGTAAGACATGACAGTTTATAAAAAAAAAAAAAAATGCCTTCACTCACTCTGAAGTAAACAAATAAAATAGAAGATATTTGAATCACAACAAAATTATTTTTACATATAATCACTTTTAGAAAAGTAATTAAACGAAAAAAAAATTAATGTAAAATTATGGCACGATATTTTCTTAGTGCAGTTCTTAAGTATTTCCCAAGTTCTTAGTACAGATCTAAAGGAAAAATTTTTATTCAAAGTCATAGTTACTTTCACTAACTGATTGATGTTAGAAGATGTAATCGTGTCAAATTTTCGATATCGAGTTTTCACCGGAAATACACGTTTTGAGCTTCCTTCAGTCCAAAAAATGTGGTTTTTAGAAAATTGTGTGTGTATGTATGTAACCGGCTTAGCTCAAAAACGAAAAATCAAACTTGCCATTCCATTTGGGTATCACCAGGAATGATACCACAGTAACTTACCTGTCAAAATTCCTCAGCCGGAAGTTCCCCTTTACTGAATGGATTTTTCAGACTTCCGCTATTTTCTCGAAAACGGCTCCAACGATTTTCTTTTTCAACTAAGCATATTAACTATACATACACGCAGATAAAAGTTTTATTTGAAACATTTCTCTGGAAAAAAATCATTTAGGGGAGCTTTTGGGGAAGAGATGGGGTTATATTTTCCTCTAAATTTATAATATAATTGTATCGTCTAAATAATGTTAAATAAAATTAAATATGTTAGTAATATTCCGAGTATGAAGAAATCAGTTAAGCAAAAGTACGTTTAGCTGAAGTTTTTTTAGTTTTCTAATATTTTCTCGAAAACGGCTTCAACAATTTTCATTAAGACTAAGCTTACAAGATGTAGATTATTGCACTGCGACCTGAAAGATCTATTGTGCCCCCCCGTAGCCTTCTCCAATGCACAGCTGACCTGCAAGCAGCGTTCCCTAGCTACAGACAACACTGCCCATCACCGTACAGTGAGTTGTAGAGGCTCCTAGGAAGAGAAGATCTAAGGGCAGCATGCTGGATCCGAACCCGAGACCTCCGCGTTGCTGGTCCCGCGCGCTACCGCTGAGCTAATCCCTTCCTTTTCCCTTGCCTTTCGCCAATTAATTAGGGACGGAGACGCTAGTTTGTGTGCTGTCTTTGCCCTTGTCTGTAAAGTGTATGTAGTTTAAGTATATTGTGGACTGTCCTGACGAAGTCCATGGAGTGCTGAGCTGTGGTAACTCGTGGGGTCGCTACTCCTCAAGTAACTGCATGCAACAGATATCCCTTGCGGGCAAGCATACAAAGAACTTTCATTTGAAACCTTTCACTGGAAAAAATCATTTAAGGTGGTTTTGGGAGTGGGCGGAGTTATAGTTTTCTCTAAAGTATCATTTAAATAACATTAGAATTAAATATGTTGTCAAAATTCCGAGTTTGAAGAAAATCGGTTGACCGGAAGTGCGTTTTTACTAAAGTTATTTCAGTTTTCTACAATTTTATCTATAAATATTCTGACGGATTTCATTAACTTGGTTTACTATGAATACAGAGCCTAACACTTTTATTGGGAACTTATTCCAGAGAAAATGCATTTAGAAGTTTTGGGGGAGGAGAAGTGTATGGTTTCCTTTGATATAAAATTGAAGGGACCAACACATTTAGTAAGAGTATAAGTTCAATAAAATTTGTCACTTAAATCTGTGACAGTTATAAATATTCAATAAAAAAAGTTATAATAAAAAAAATCTGTGTAAATTGGAGTAAGAGAAAGTAGTGTGAGTGTTTCACTCCAGATTTTTTTTTAAATCTCTCTCTTTTCTGAAAACACGGAAGATGCCTAAAGGTTATATAAAGATTCTACCTAAGGGTGTCGGAACTTCAAATCGTCATGTTGGCAACATTGCTTGGAACTCTGCTGAAATAGCTGTCCTCATTAGTGGTTGACAAATAATCATGAACAGGTATTTGAAACACGCCTCAACAACGGTAGACATCATTAAATAATATTATAAAAATGAATGTTCGGCGAGACAGACATTTAGTGCATTTCACAGTATTTACGGTCAACATAATCGACCAACCGAATGAATGCATCGGCTCGTTGAGAAATTTGAACGAACCGGCTGCATTGTAGATGCGGCAGCATCTATGCGCCGTTGCACCGAACTTGTTCAGCAGAGAACTTCGCTGCTGTACATTAGGTAGCGCCCGCTCTAGGGGTGGGCATTATTATTATTATTCAAGGAAAGGGAGGGCAAAACCCTACGCTATCCAAAGCCTCCCTGGGTCCATATAGCTACCCCTAAAGAATAACAACTACTAGGTCTGGAGCAGAAGTCCAGGCCCAGGTTTTACCCATCTAACTTTCACCACAGACCGAACAAATCGGACCAAAACCTTAAAAGGGCATAGCTTAAGATCCTCTACCTCTACGATATCCTACTCCGGCCGAAGGTTCTAAACCTAATCTCCTCACAACCCAAACAATCTTTCATTAGATGCATGGGTGTTTCCTCCTCCGTCTCACAAACTCTACAAAAGGGGTCAGGCATAAGTCCCATTATATAGAGATGTCTCCTTACTGGGCCACAATGCCCAGTGAGGAAGCCAACCAGATGCCTGAGAGAGGTCCGTGAAAGACATCGGATCCCCAATGAGCATCTTAGACTGCCGACAACCCACTGCACTCATCCATATGAGTGCTGTGAGGTCAACCACGTCTGGAAGCCTGACTGACATGTTGCAGAAGACATACCAACAGCAGGCTCAGGACCAATGAAAGGGAGAGAGGCGCCTGATTTTGGCAAACCTATCCACCACCTCATTCCAAAAGATTCCCATATGACCTGGGTCCAAGACAAGAAGCACATCATTCAATGAAGAAAGATCTTCCAGTCTTTCAGAACATTCCGACACCAATCTGGAAATGAAGACACATGAGCTAAGCGCCTTCAACGCAGCCTGGCTGTCCGAGCAGATACAAACACCTTTTAAATTACTGTTACGCATCCTCTCATCCAAAATACAACAAAGAATTTCATAAACCTCAGCCTGGAAAACGGTGGCCCACTCACCAAGAGGCGCTACCAAATAATCTCCCGTCTCAAAATAGACGGCAGCCCCAGACCTCCACCCTGGAACCGTCCGTGTAGCATCGGAGATAATTCGCAGGAATCACCCCAGACGGACCAAGGATTAACCAATCTTTCCTAGAAGGCAACCTAACCCTAAAGGAATGACCAAAGACAAAAGTCTTCAACATCCTATCAGAAGCGAAACCTGTAATGGGAATCCTCAAAAGCATCTCGCGATAAATGGTAGAATGACCGGATCGCTTACTCTGCCAAAAACCTGCCTGTTTAATTCTACGACAGGCTTTCATGCCTGGTTTTTCATCTCCACAAAGAGAGCTGGAAGTCCTAACAAAGTCTCCATGGATGCGGTCGGTGTAGTCCGAAACCCATCAGTCACCGCCAGACAAGCCAAGCGTTAGATATCTTCCAGCAGCTGTCTAGCGGATCGTGTTTCAATGCGACGCCACCACACCAAAGCCGCATATAATAATCTAGGTTTAATGACCATGCAATAAATCCAGAACATCATGTTGGGAGTAATCCCCCAGTTCTTACCTACAACTCTTCGACATTGCCAAAAGGAAATTACTGCCTTTTGATGCTGTGTCTTAACATGTTCCGACCAGTTCAATTTACTGTCGAGAACTACTCCAAGGAACTTCACCGATTTACTAACCTGTATGGAACTGCCTAACAACCTGGGAGGTGTAACACCTACTATCTTCCTTCTATGAGTAAATAGAATTGCGTGGGTCTTATTAGGATTAATGAAAAGACCTTTATCCTGTGTCCAACAATATACCATGTTAAGGGCACTTTGCATTAAGTCCGAAATAGTGGGCAGACAGCGCCCTAACAATAAAATACACCATCATCGGCATATGCTTGCACCTAAAATCCCGATGAATTCATCCTAACCAAAAGATCATCCATGACGGCGCACCACAACTTTGGTGAGAGACAACTCCCTTGAGGGTACCCTCTCCCCGCTTGTGCTATCATGGTGCGCCCGCCAAGGGAAGCCTGTATAACCCTAGTCCTAAGATAGACACCTATCCAGTTGATTAAGACGGGGTGTATACCTTTTCGTACCAAGGCATCTTCGAGAGCATCAAACGATACTCTGTCAAATGCCCCCTCAACATCAAAGAAACACCCTAGGGCATATTCTATTATCTCCAGAGCAGATTCTATCCTTCCGACGAGACAATGTAATGCAGTCTCTGTCGACTTACCTGCAATATAAGCATGGAGGTTAGGATGCAGCATTTAAACCAACCAATATATGCGGGGAGTATCAAGCAAAAGCTGCAGTGTCTCCCCTTCCCCCCTGTAAGGGAACCATCAGGGTATCGTAGGGTACCTAACTGACTGTCCTTAACCTTACTAAGAATCCTTACCAGCCTAGATGATTCCTGGAACGAATTTAAATCCTCACAAAAAGACCTCCAGGAATTTCTCTTGGCTCTCCTCAGAGCATATTTATATGCTCCTTTAATACTGTTATAACTAACCCATGATTCCGAGGAATCAGCAAGGACAGCCTTCCTGTATGAGTCCCTTACCTGTCTCCTTAGTCCTCCCGGACATTTGTCCGGGCGCCATTTTGGCTGCAAGTGTGAGAAAAATATTGATGTGATAAATACGAATACTCAATTAATAGAAAATTTCAAATATCGATTTTTCGTTCGCTAAAAATTTACAGTGCGTAGCGTATATATATTGTTTATGTCTAAAAGCTAAAGATATTGACACTATTATTGAAAAATTAACGCAGAATTTGTAAATGACGTTGCTTGAACTTGTTTGAACATCCATATACTTCTCTGAACAGAATAGCATTAGCACACGAGCAGAGCGCTGCTTCAGCTTGTGTTTAAACATGCAGATTTGCTTAAAAAAAAATATATATATATTTTTAAGAGGCGGCAATTTATCTTTTTGTCCGGGGCAACGTAACTGCTGCTGCATTAGGCCATGTAGAATAATTAAAATTTGTTTTGTTTAAACAAAAATTGATACCTATATTATTTAAGCTGCGTAAACAATAAAAAGTTGCATGTAGATATTCATCGTCAAGAATCTAGAATGAACTTTGTGATCTTGCAGCTTGGACAAGGGCAACGTCCTTTATTCGAAATAGTAACTCCAAAGTAATTAAACTAAACCAGTCAAGCTTCACAATATTATCAGAAGTTCAAAGGAAAACATTGTTCCAACGCCTCCACGAAGTCTAACATAAAATATCGAAATTTGATACTTTAACTTTAATTAAGTGATAAAGTTAACGGCAGTAATAAACCAAGCACTATAAACAACAATAAATTATAGAATTATTAGGTAGAATATTATTGATCAAGTTTTCCAATCATAAAAAATATCTCTCTGTATTTAATGGAATCAAAAATAGTTCAATGACATTTAGTTACGTTTATTAGAAACATTTAATTATATTTAATCAGAAAATAATATGGCGTAGCTACGAGTTTTTTTTTTTAAACATTTTTCCGGGAAAATTCATTCAAGAGGGATCAGTGACGTCAGAATTTCGTCTAAAGTGCCACTTCAATATATTATACGATTCTATCATTTATATCAAATTATAATGTTTGAAGAAAAGCGGTTTACCGGAAGTACGACTTTTATATTATATATGTAATTATTTGGGATGATATAGGCCAAAATTTTTCAAGTATCATTGTTTTACTCATTAGATTTTTCAGTTCATGGCCATTATCTTGAAAACGGTTTCAATATTTTTCTTTAGTGCGCATGTATAATTACACTCACGAAGGTTATCACTTTTTTTTTCGATGAAAACTGAATTTCAATAATAAAAGAAACTGCAAAATAAACGGACCAAAATTTGATCAAAACTAGCTCAGAATGAACGACTTCCTCGTAGATCCACCACACGCTGAGCAGTACTTTTTTCTCAAATCTTTCCTCTTCGGAGGACGGTACGATCTAATCCATTGCTTTTTGTTTGTTCATTGTCAAAATACACCCAACTTTATCACAAGTAATAATTCGTTTGATGAAACGAAAATCACTCGGGATTTTGAAGAACGGTTTTTTTTTACAGACTTCAACTCGGTGTGCGGTTTGTTGGGACGTAAATTGGTGTGGATGTTTCCAGCAGCTTCTGGGAACTATGGCGGCTGCTTACTGGTGCCAGTTTGTGGTTAAGTTGGACACGCCTAAATCACCTGAAAGTTTTCTGTTATTGATACAAGGATCCACTTTTACAGCTGTCGCCAGAAGTGCTGAATCTAAAGAGAGAGGACGTCCTGGATGAAGCTTACTTTCCAGGCTCATATTACCATCTCTAAATTTTTTTTTAAACCATATCTGTGCAGCCGGTGATCTGTACAGAGCCTACCCAATTCAACTTCAATAATTTCGAAAGCGGCGTTTGTGGCGCAAAACGTTTTTAAAATAGTTACGCAAAATCGCTCGAATTTCCAGATTCAACAAGGTCATTTCTTAAATCGCTCACAAATCGCATAGATCATTCCATAAACTGATACAAGTATAAACTGAAAGTAAATGGGTACCTAATAAGATGTAATGTTGAAGATTAAGAGAAAAAAAAAAAACCGCACACACTTTTGTTATACACCAGTATTATGTACAGAATCGATATATCGTCTTTTTTAGTTTATCGATAGTTTACTTTTCTACGAGATAACACGTATAACACTTTACATATATTATTCTTCCAGAAATATAAAAAGAAACTGTGAAATTGATACAGTAAAAGCATTAGCTTTTCATTTATAGAGCATTGTAACTAGGCCAGAGGTACTGATATGTAAGATAATATAGTCTGTTATAGTGGGGGCTAAGTATTTTACTGTTGATTCATGCATTAATAGAAGGTTTTTTTTTTTCATTATTATTATTATTTTATCAATTGATATAGTCCAATAAAAGTGTTTATATCTCATTTTCAAGTGGTTTAATATCATTATTGTGAATGTACACAAAAAACATATAAAATCCAAGTTAACAGAAATCATTATAGTCGTTCTCGAGTAAATTCTAAAACATTCAAAAACTTAAAATTTTGAATTCCATCAATACTTCTAATTTTTATATAAATATTATGAGGGTAGTAGAAATATACACTGTACTAAAGTGATACTTCAGAATAAAGTATAAAGCTACTGTTTCTGCGACTGGTCTCCCCCTCCCCCCCAGAAAAAACATCATTTCCCCAGAAAATATTTCAAATAAAAGTGATAGGTATTTATATATGTAGATTGTATACGAAGTTTAAAGAAAATCATTGGAACCATATTCCAACTGGAAATAAACTGAGATAGCACTTTAGATGAAAACCTAACCCCACCTCTCCCCTATAAGTACCCTTAAATGAATTTTTCCAGAGAAATATTTCATATAAAAGTTGTAGCTATTAGTATGTGTAGTTGATATAACAACTTTGAAGAAAATCGTTGGAGCAATTTTTCAGAAAATTGCAAAAACGTAAAAAAAACAACTAGTAAAGTGGTACTTCCGGTTGAAGAATTTTGATAGATAACGTAGGGTCAGATCCCATGGTGATACCTAAACGGAATATCAAGTTTCAACTTTCTACGGTTTTTCGTTTTTGAGCTATGCTGTTCACATACATATACACACACACACACACACAGAGACCATTTGCTAAAAACCACTTTTTTGGACTCAGGGGACCTCAAAACGGATATTTCCGGTGAATACTCAATATCGAAAATTTGACACGATTACAATACTTCCTCTTACTAGGAGTAAGAGGAAGTAAAAACATAATAATGTAAAGCTCCATTTCGGTTAATGGATGTTGACCAACACCTTATTGCCACATGCGGTAGCATTAACTAAATGGAATACCAAGTTTGTGCTTCTTGCAATTTTTACTTTCTCTCACTCCTAGTAAGAGGAAGTATTGTAATCGTGTCAAATTTTCGATATCGAGTTTTCACCGGAAATATACGTTTTGAGGTCCCCTGAGTCCAAAAAACTGGTTTTTAGAAAATGGTCTGTGTATGTATGTATATGTGTATGTGAACAGTATAGCTCAAAAACGAAAAACCGTAGAAACTTGAAACTTGATATTCCGTTTAGGTATCACCGTGGAATCTGGCAGTAAGTTATCTGTCAAAATTCTTCAACCTGAAGTACCACTTTACTAGTTGTTTTTTTTTTTTACTTTTTTGCGATTTTCTCAAAAATGGCTCCGACAATTTTTCATGAAACTTGGAACATCCACTACACATACAAAGAGCTACAACTTTTATTTAAAACATTTCTCCGGTAAAATTCATTTAAAGGTACTTTTGAGGGAGAGGTGGAGTTACAGCTTCCTCTAAAGTGCTATTTCAGTTTATTAGACAATTCTGTCACCTAAAAAAATGTCAATTAGAATTAAAAATATTGTTGAAATTCCGAGATTGAAAAAAAATCAGATGGCCAGAAGTGCGTTTACTTTACCACTTTACTAAATGACTTTTTTTTCACTTTTTCGCGATTTTCTCAAAAATGGCTGGGACGATTTTCTTGAAACTTCCCATATAAACTACACATACAAAGATCTACAACTTTTATTTAAAACATTTCTTTGGGAAAATTCATTTAAGGGCACTTTTGGGGGAAGGGAGGGGCTATGTTTTTCTCTAAAGTGCTATCCTAGTTGTTTATTCAATTCTATTAACCAAACAAAATTAATTAGAAATAAATAGATGGCAAAAAATTCCGAGGATCAAGAAAATTAGAAAAACCGGAAGTGTGCTTTTACTGAACAGTTTTTTTTTCAGTTTTGGACGAATTTCTTAACTTTGGTAGACTAATTAAAAAATTTGTCAATTATAATTTTGAGAACTGGAGTAAGAGAGATTTTTTGTTTACATACACACGCACACACAAACACATACACACAGAGGGAGAGATTGTGGAGAGACCATTGGCTGAAAACATATCTTTTTTTCATACTCCCGGACCCCTCAAAACATGTATTTCCGACGATGAACTCAATTTTGTAAATCTGATATGATCACAATCCTTCTTGTAAAAGAAAGTAAACAAAATCATCAGTTGGATGTCGGCTAATATTAAAAAATGTCGTCAATCATTTTCTACATAAATTGAAAAATGAAATACAAAATAATTGTCAAAACAAAATAATTGCAAAAATTTCCAAATGTCAATTGGACTTTACAGTTTTCATGTCATTTCTATATTAACAGATAGCAATAAAGTAATAAAAGTGTAATAACAATAATAATAAAGTGTAATAGAATAGCTATAATTAAACAATGAATCAAGGCATTTTAATAGTGAACGTGCTGTGGAATTAATTAACAATGTTAAAAATATATTAAGTATGAACAATAAAACCGATTAATTCTTATTTAATTTTTGCCAGTATCCTTTATTTATGTGAAAATGAATCTACAGTTTATACTTTTTGTTCTCGACCTTAATCTATGATTTAAGATGGAAATGTTGCGCCAAAAAGTGTGAAACATTCACATAACTTTCTCTTATTCCATTATGGAACTTCCGATTGACAAATGTTCTTCCGAGTAAGACGTGCTCTCCCTCTCTCTATATATACATATATATATTCTACGTTATCGGAAATCGCGCGTTATACGGAACATGTCTTATAAACCAATAAATATAAGTTCTAAAATTGATTGCATTACTGGGTTCAATTTCAAATCTAGTTGTACTGCGTACACATTGTTTCAGTTACTTCTTTCAAAACTTAAGCTCTTCAATAAAATATTTGAAACATTTTTTTGGGGTATTCTGAGGGTACAGCAACATTAAGATCTCCTATTTATTACCACCTACATAATAATTAATACACATTAGAAGTATTGATAGAATTTCAAATTTGAATAAAATCGGTTTAACGCCACTTTTCAGAATAGATTTTTGAGTTTTTTTCGGAATTTCCTCGAAAATAGTTACAACGTTTTTCTTTAAATTTGGAATGCTTGCGACATCGAGAGCATAGCTTACAGCACTTTTATTTGAAACATTCGGCTTCTCTATAAAGTAACATTTCAATACAGTATGTAATGGAAGTAGCAATTTGGAAAAATAGTTTAGTGATTTTTGACAATATTTTAGGTGAAATAATTTTGGAAAATAAAATAGTAAATTTTAGTGCAGAGGAAAGAGTCAGGTAATATTAAATTATGGTCAGTGCTATTGAAGAAACAAAGGGACAAGATCCGTTAGGGTAAGAGAATGCCACTTGGCCAACTGTTTTGTAGGAGAGCAAAGCATTCTTTAGACAGTCTAAATTCTGCTTTCAAACGACACAGTCTAATTTGGACATTCAACCAAAACATTTGTATTCAGGAATCTCGCTCTCTTAAATTCAGTGCCAGTTTAAGTGTAATCATTTGAGTTTCAATCAATGTAGCTACTAATTATTCGACTATGTGCATTTATAAGTAATTCAAGATTCACAATTAATAATTATCTTGTAAATTTACTAATTTAATATATAGTTAAATTATTTATTTAAAAATGATTCTTATTCTCTATTTCTAATACTTCTTTCTCTATCTTAAACATACACACTCACAAGCTCCTTTGCAAAATCGCTCACGCTACAACACAACATCACCAATCACATATCAAATATAATATGTTTTACCACTTATTTATTTTTTTTTTTATAAATATTAATTACGGGAATTTAATTAAAAGGAAACAATAATATTTAACCAGCCAAACACCATTCTACATTCATCACGCTACCAACTATCATACTATCATAACTCTTTGTTCGGTCACTCTATACTATAAACTCTCTTATCTCCTTTTACACAGTAAAATCGTTCAAATATAAATTGTGAGTTTAGTACAAGTTCGTGTGTTCTCATTTCTGAATGAAAGCCTAATATCATTATATTAGTTTCCATATACATTTATATAAACGACAGTCTTCATGTCATTTCTACATATCGCATTTCTTAACAAAAAGTCGAAACAATGTTAAAAGAAAATGACTCCAGCCATTCTTTTTTTAAAAAAAAAATCGCAAAATAATTAGGAAAATAATCAATTAATAAAATCGCACTTCCACAGATCCTACGTAAACACAGTTTTCCCTTAATTTAGAGAAAATTAAAACATGCATTTTTGGTGAAAACTTAAATCTGAAAATTTGATACTTCTTTTAGTATTAAAAATGTTTTTACAATATTTTTATTTGCAATGATGCAGCCTATGCACACCAGCAAACGTGTTAAATGCAGAATATAAATATATACTACACTTCTCAGTGCCAAAATCGGTTTGATATGAGAAAAAATCAGGACAGGCAGGTAAATGTATAATAATAGTGAGAGGGTTTGGGGTGATTATCTAAATTTGCTACAGACTTTAGGATAAAGGGGGGAGTGGATTAATTCACTGATATAGAACTTTGAAAAGGGTACCAGGTGGACAGTAATTGGCAAACCTGGTAAGAATATAAAATAATGAATTAAGTATTAGTTTATTAAATTAAATCACTCTTGCTCAAAATCAGTAGTTTAGGTAATAAACAGAAAAATCGTGCCACTCATCAGGTTTTTCATTTCTAATTAAAGGGAATTTCATTCATATCGTAGGGAAATTTAGTTAATATCAGTGATAAACTAAAATGTTTACAAATCACCTTTATCTAAAATGATGCCTTTTCACACTGGAAACCTAACGTAAGTTTATTATATTAGTTTTTTTCCAGTTGTTTCTAATTAAGTATTAGAAATTATTAAGACATGGTTTAAGAATTTCCGGTTTATCGGTATCGTTTTGTGTTTCAAATTTTCATCTATTATTTGCTAAAGCGTGCACATAAAAAAAAATATATACTTTTGTGCAAGCTAAATTTTAAATTGTGTTATTATTTGTTTTTTTCAAATTAGAAGCTTTAATTCAATAATAACCTGATTTCCACATCCCAGGCATAATCAGTAAGTTTAATTAAACGTTTCTTAGTTCTAGGCGATGTAGAAATATTAGCTGCTTGTGCGGCAATTTTCGCCGATAAATTTGCCATCCAAGTTTCCACTTTAGCGACCATAGCTTTCCTTCTAGCTTCCACTTTACGTGAAGCCAACAATTCTACAGAAGCCCATTGTAAATCTGAATCACTGACACCAGCTGTGCCGCCCATTTCAACTCCCACCGTGTCATCCTCATCAGATATATTGTAGGACAGTTTAGTAGCGCCACCGTATGTTTGGCGATTAGAACGCATTGTTTGGTAACTTTTTTTTTTTCCTTTTATAATTTATTTCAAACAAAAACTTTAAGCAAAAATAGAAATGTATTTATTAAACACTATTATCTGCAAGGAGTGTGATCTATATAGTTGGTCGTCTAATCAACTACTGAATAGTAAATAAATTGAATAGATATCATCCCCACCTATTTATATAAAGAAGAATGTGATGAAATAGACTTTAGATTAGCGACAAAGAAATATAGTTTTATATATATATAAGAAGCAAAAGAGCTACTTGTGATGACGTATAACATATATAATATCCGACTTCAAGGCTCCCACCCATATACTGGTGGGCCTGGTGTTATTTCTATGTAACTTTGTTGACAACAGGCTATAAATGATGATTTGCCAAAAGAAAGTTCTTGACAGTTTCACACAATTCATAAAGCTACTTTTTTGTTTTGCAAACATCAGCATGCATATTTTATTCATATTCAGACAACATAACAAGCAAAAATTGAAATTCTATAAATAACAACATGTTATACATGTTTTATATCAACCGACATATTATGAACTTAATATTTTTCACTGACATTAAAATTCATTTGAATTTAATTGGTTTTTCAATATTTAAGGAATGTGCATTTTACAATCAAATTTTGGATAGTGATTCACCAAAATTTATAAAAGTTTTAATTACTGATGCTTTAATCAGTTTACGAAGAGTTCATATCTAGATCCCAAACCACCAATAGAGAAAACTGAATAATCGTACTCCTAGTTCACACTCGCAACACCCGGCGAATCCAAAGTTGGGCAAAAGTTGACTAAATTTGATTAAGAATATTATTGAAAAAAAAAAAAAGAAGTCATGACTGGATCACTGACTAATCACAAATCGTGATTCGCTAAAAACCTGTTTTTTATATACTCAGGGGATATCAAAACATGTATTTTCAATTGAAACGCAATTTCGAAAATTTGACCAGAACATAATACTTTCTCAAGTAAGAGAAAGTAATAAAATCTCCGAATTTCTAAAAAATAATTTAGATAATATTAAATTGTAACCTTAATAAATAAAACAAGTAGTTATGTTACGTCACCAAATTAATTAACACCTACTAACCAGAACAGTGGGTATGTGTATACTATTATCATCTTAACATCGCCTATATTCATAAATTCTAGAGATAAAATTAAAGCCGGACCGCAATTATCTATGTCCTTTATATATATATATATATATATATCCTTCCTCATTCACTTATCCTTAATTAATTGTTTAATACTTGGTCTGATATCCACTTATATAACATTATACTATTACATTATTAGTAGATTATGGTTTAATAAACATGGCCGAGTTTATTATTTTAATATGATATTTGATCTTCAAAATACATAGAAATACTTAAGTTTAATTATTCTATTATTCTTAGGTCGATACGTTTCTATAAAAAAAAAAAAATCAATTGAAAAGTTTTACTGTCACAGATCACTCAATTAAACTGAATAATTCAACACCTACTTCTCAGAATTGACAAACAAAATAAAAAAAAATCAGCATAATACACTGAGGTGTTTTACTTACACTTAATCCTGTAAGAAGATCAAATGCAATACTGTGAAATTTTATAAAACTGAAGATACAAGTTTTGAGATGCTGTTAAGTATGAAATATATGGTGTGTCCTCTTAGTGCAGTTTACAAAATTGTAATTGACAAAATTGTTTTTCAAACTTATAAATATTAGCCTTCAATTTTAATATCAATGGAAGAATCGAAACTTAATAAAAATGACTTTCTTTTTTGGAGGAAAGTATAACCTTCTCCCCAAAACTTTCCCCTTTCCCCTAAAACTTTACTGTACCAAATTTAATAGAAATCCGTCGGTATTTCTATGGATAAAATTGCAAAAACTTAAAAAAAAAAAACTGTTAAGTAAAAACGCATTTCCGGTTTATTCATTTTCTTGAAACTCGGAAGTTTGGCAGTTTAATTATTTCTAATTAATTTTGTTTAGTTGCTATAATAAATTGTAAAATCAACTAAGATAGTACTTTGGAAGTAAACATAAACCCCGTCCCCCAAAAACTCCCTTAAATGACTTTACCAGGAGAAATGTTGCATGTAGTGTAGTTCACATACTTAAGTTTAAAAAAAAAAAATCGTTGGAGTCGTTTTAGAGAAAATAGTAGAAAATTAAAAAATACTTTTCAGTAAAAAACGCATTTCCGGTCATCCGCTTTTCTTCAAACTCGAAATTTCGATAACATATTTAATTCTAATTAATATTATTTAGATAATAGAATTGGGTAATAAACTAAGATAGCACTTTAGAGGCTAACATAACCCCCACCCTTCCCATAAAAGGCCTCTTAAATGAATTTTTCCGTAGAAATGTTTCAAATTAAAATTGTAGCTCCATTGTATGTGTAGTTGAAGTAACAAGTTTTAAAAAAAAATCGTTGGAGCCATTTTAGAGAAAATAGCAGAAAACTGAAAACTACTTTCAGTAAAGCGCACTTCCGGTCATCCGCTTTTCTTCAAACTCGAAATTTCTATAACATATTTAATTCTAATTAATATTATTTAGATAATAGAACTGTGTAATAAACTGGAATAGCACTTGAGAGGAAACCATAATCCCACCCCTCCCCCCAAAAAAGTGCCCTTAAATGAATTGTCCCGGAGAAATGTTTCACATAAAAATTATAGCTTTTAATATATATAATTGATATAATAAGTTTAAAGAAAATCGTTGGAGCTGTTTTTGAAAAAAATCACAAAAAAAACTGACAAAACTATTCAGTAAATGGCTTTTTTCCGGTTGATGGATTTTCCCAAAGCCTTGGCGGCTGATACTCAAAATTTTCGAGTGAGAGAGACTCCCAAGGCCGTGGACTAGAGTACTTTCTTTTATGCTGTATAAGAAAAAAGGTGATATCACTTCGCCTAATAACTATAAAAGTATAGCCCTACTAAATTGCCTTCTTAAGTTTTTTTTACCTCAATTTTGACAGCGAGATTATCGTGCTGGGTAGACATATTATTCCTGAATCGCAGTCCGATTTTAGGTCGTCTCGTGGTTGTATATTTTTAATAGCTTAATTAATCTGAAGCTAAGTCAAAAAGGCAAATCGCTATACGCAATAGTAGGAGTTTTCTAATGGGCATTCGATGGTCTTAACCTGTAGTTGATGAATTAAGTTTAAAGAAAAACGTTGGAGCTGTTTTCGAAAAAAATCACGAAAAGCTGGGAAAAAAAAAACCTTCAATAAAGTCGCACTTCCGGTAATTTTATTTTGCTCGACATTTTCGTGTCTGATGCGATGGTAATGCCTAAAGTGAATATAAAATTTGATCTTCTTGCGACTTTTCATTTTTGAGGTATTCTGTTAAAACACAGTCACACATACATAGACCATTTTCTAAACACCACTTTTTGGGTCCTCAACTAATATGTATTCCGGTGGAAACTCAAATTCGAAAATCTGGCACGATCCGCAATACTTCCTTTAACAGTAGTTAGAGAAAGTATATGCCGTTTGATTTTCCTTACGCGTTAGTCGAGTGGCTAGTGCACTGGCTTTTGGTGCTAGAATTGAGGGTTCGATTCCCATGAGGGTAAAGTCGGTGTTAACCAGCATCGTGAGAAAAAATGGGAAGCTATAGTTGGTAGCGCACCCAGTAGCGGTGGTCAGAACTAAACAGCAAGGTATTCGCGGCGTGCTTACCCCACTAAAAATCGCCATCTAGCAAGTCTTGGTTTTTCATGGCTGTTGTGCCATAGGTTTTTTTTCATTTGATTTCCAGTATTGCATGCTAAAATTTCAGTTTAAATTCTTCATCAAGTGAACTACTACTTTATTTAATTCAGGTGCACCAGAAGAATTCATCTCTTCAATGGAAAGTTTTATAAAAGATAATATACATTTAATTCATCAATCTCAAGATGTCTTAGATTGGTAAATAAGTTGCAAGAGGAGACTGATATATTAAATATGTCTAGTTAATCAATATAAAAACAAAGTTGCTTCTTTACTAATAAATATGGATGAGCAGTGAATTATTAACCAAACCATTTTAATTTCAAATTTTTTGTTTATTTATTCTGTATAGTTCCAATATTGCTATTTTCAAAGGATCATCTTTCTTAAAGTATAATCATTATCTTTTTTGTCTTAAAAATTATTATTATCATTAGTCCATATTCTATTTGTGAAAATTAATTGCTATAATCTTCAGTATTATTATACATACAATTGAATACATCTCCAATAGTGGTGTCTATATCTATGTAACTGTCATATATTACAAATAATTGTGATAATAAATAGTAATTTAAAACTTGTAATCCAGTGTCATATTGTAGGTTATGTTTATATCTAATGTAAAAGGATTGGTTCGGGACATATAATAAAAATAAAAAAATTTAATGGGATTTACAAATTTATTGCAATTTACTCGAAAACAACTCCAACGATTCTTTTTTATTAAACTGCGCAATAATTACATGAACATACTGGGTTATCACTTTTATTGGCAACATTATTCCCCAGGCAAATAATATTTTCTGGAGGGGATTCTATAGAGCTGACACTTTTTTATAAAATATCATTTCAATTACAATGTGTCACCTGGTAGGCTTAACTTAAATCTGCTTTTACATTATAGAGGGCACTCTCATACAAAGTAGTGTAAACTTTACAAGTCACCACCCTCAAACTCAAATAAAATCCTCCGCCAGCCACATTATAAAAATTCCACATAGTAAGAGAAAATCGTTTATGTTTCACGCAATTTTTTTTTATAAGATTTTTTTTTTAATAAATCTGAAATTAACCTATTTTGTAATAAGCGTAATTATTATGACTGTTCAGAATTAATCGAAAAGGTTTCTTGAAGCCATAAAACATTGTTTTTTAGTTCAACTAAACTTATAGTAATGTACGAGGCCAGCAAAGCATTATTCATAATATAGTTGGGTACGTTTTGCAATCTCTAGTTTGTATTGTTGTTCTTTGTAAACTGTTTTATAGTTAGTTCGTGATTTGTTTTTTTTAGTATTATTATATCATAAATATTAAGTTACACCGCATTTTACAATCATTTAGTTGATATTAAAATGATTTGGATTAATTAAACAATAAAAAGTTGGTATCCATTATCGTCTTTTAAGTTTGCCGAGGATGTATGTGTTTGCCTAAACAATGGATTAGTTCTGAAAATTTTTCTAGTATACAGTATATTTAGGGGTAGGTTCTTTATAGCTAAAAATTATTAATTTCTCTTGTGGCTGGTATTGTAAGTATTGCGATTGCGTCGAATTATCAAAATTCAGTTTTCATCGGGCAATATATCTTTTTACTTGGATAAATTGATGCAGTGATTATCACCCTAACCAGTTATAGGGTGAAGAAGTAAATCTTATAAAATGGTAAACATGTATTTATAATTTACATTCATTTTACTTTTCAAAGAAACATTACCAGTTGTTGATTCAAAATTTGAAACGAAAACCGATCGCATTAATAAAATTGTTGAAAATTGTGACTCTATGTTCTATGACTTTAAAAATTTTTGTTCATTCTATAAAAAATACATGTTTTAAAGTCCATTTAGCATACAAAAATGTTATCACTTTTATATGAAAAAGTTTTTTTAGTTAAAATTATTTTTGGGCATGTTTTAGGTATGTTCTTCAATCTTTTAGGCCGCCGCAGCTATTTTCATGAAAAACACAGGTTTTTCCAGGATGAGACTGTGTCAATGGTTTTTAACTCGGAAACTTAAGCGTGTTCCATATTTTCCAAGTTTTTCACTAAAATGAACAGTTTCAATATTTTATACTGTTCTAACCCACATGTATATATGTACAGTATTAAGATCTATTAAATGCATTTCTATAATACCAAGGTTTATGAAGAAACATTTGGAATACTACTATTTGCACATATATAATCTATAACATTAATTTAAAATATAGGGAAGGGATTAGCTCAGTGGTAGCGCGCTGGACTAGTAATGCGGAGGTCCCAGGTTCGAGTCTAGCAGTGTGGTGCCGCCTTTAGATTTTATTTTTCCTAGGAGCCTCTTCTTACAGCTCATTGCCCGATGATGGACAATGGAAGTTTAACAAGAGAACATTGTCCGGCAATGCACTGAGAAGGCTCTCATCTTTGGGGTAGCTTATATGGTCCCAGAGGGACTGTGGATAGCATAGCATGTCCCCTCCCCATAGACAATAAAAAAAATTTTTTAAAATATTTTTACGGAAAAATAATTTAAATTAAACAATTCTAAATTAAGCTCCTGGCAGGCTGAAAAGTAAGTTGTTCAACTGCTCTTATATCCCCCACTATACTTTAGATACAGTGTTAATGATAATTAAACGTTCAATCAATTTTCCGAGTTTTAAGAATCTTTTTTTCATAATAATGACAATAATTGCAGAGATTTGTGTAAATAAAGATAAAGCCTTCTCAGATAAAGCTTCTATCGTATGTATTATCAATTCGATATATTATTTAATTAAAAGAAATGATATTTTTCTGCAATATTAAATAAAAGTTTTCCTCAATTTTAAAAAGTTAATAAAACGCAAAGAAATGCTCTTAATACCCTCTTCTTACTCCCTCTCTGTCACTTATCTTTCTTTCTTTTTTTCTTTGTCTGTTTATTAAAGTATGAATAAATATGTCAGTAGGGTATTAGTAAGAGAGTGATGTAAGAGAAGTAAAAATATACTTCTAAACTTTTCCAATATTGTTGTTCGGATGTTTTCTTTTATTAAAGGCACTTGAAAGAGAGTGAAAAAAAAAAAAAATCGTTTATCACATTTAGATTTCCCAATATACTCCTTATCGAAACAAAAATAGAAACTAAGCACTTTTTGGAAACAATACGATCGATTTTACCTTGGCTGTACAAAGTTTATTTTCAAAAACTTGAAATTTCTATACATGAAAATAGTATAAAAGGTAAATTAATACCTTTATCTAAATATAGGTATAAGACGATGTTAATAAAATTCCACGTCCGTATCTATTTCACATTTTCAATGTTACTATGAATCCAAAGGGACCAATTTCTGTTAGTGTAAGAGAAGTAAAAATATACTTCTAAACTTTTCCAATATTGTTCAGATGTTTTCTTTTATTAAAGGCACTTGAAAGAGAGTGAAAAAAAAAATATACTTCTAAGTAAAAAAATACACTCTAAAAGTACAGATCAGCATCACCACTCATCCAGAACATTCTATAAGCGTAATTTATTTTAAACTGTGCCAGTCTCTATCTTGCCAAACATGACGCTTAACACGTTATATATTTAATTTCCTTTTTTTTTTTGTTTTTTTCTTGCTGGAATGGGGATTTCGAGCAGAAAAGCGGGCAGAATTGAAGAAATTTAAAGCATCAGAGAATATAAAGCACATTTTTATACAATTATTGTTTTATCATGCTCATCGCCCTCCGCGCCGCCTTTTACTTAACCTCCGACCTAGATGTTTCGCCACCCATGAACATCCCAATGAAATTGCGTTCAAGCAAAGAAAGAAAAAGTGACCTAAACCTAACCTAAACGCTTATATCATCGTTCTGTATAATTCTATTTTTTTTCCCTTCACACACTTCTAAAACAATCAGAATACAAATCTGGTAAAGTACTCACATAATGACGGCGTATCCTCTGGTTTACTATTAGTTTCATAATTTTGTCACACACTCTAATCGTTTCTTTCGCACACAAACATTCCTCTTTTCATAATGTCTATTCCCCCAATTCTTCTTGTAACTTAAAATAGTAAACAAAGGGGTACTTAGTCCAACTCGAGGTTTCTGCATACTATTTTCCATTCTATTCTAGAATCGGACTCTTTCAGTAGAAGAATGAGTACGTTTAGCACGTAACATAGGCCCGGTTAGAACTGCCCTCCACTCGCACTCTCTCATAAACAGTTGAGGTTATATTGTAAGAACTATTTCCAAAATTAAATTCGGCATTAAATATGCGCCAAATTTTGGAAAACGCCGGTATAATTTTTTATCCCCCGAGAGAATCGAAACCTAAAGCCGAGCCATATAGTACTCGATGCTACAAATCCTAAATTTTGTGAAATTTTTTAACGCACAACAACCCTCTTTCATGTTTTATGATTTTTTAATTACTCACAAAAAAAAAAGAAGTGATGTACACACATTTGTAAAAAATATTGAAAAACTTTCTAATAACCTTAAATTTCAAATCTGTAAGAAAAATACTTATTGTCTATGTATTTTTTAATACCCACTTTTATTTCGCGCGCTTACTAAACAGCTGGTGGCCTTTTGTAGAAAGACAGTTAAGTGCAATAATAAATGTAAAAATAACTGTGTAAGTGCAAATTTGTAAGTGATTACTGTGATATATTATGATCTATATGAATAAATTTCAAAGATGGACACACATGAAAAAGGTGAGTGGCGATGCTGATCTTTATTTAACGATTGTGCTAGTTATTTGAATTTTATATGTTGGAAAACTGTAGAAAATATAACAGAATTATCGGCTTTTCCACATCACCTTGGGCAACATTTACTTCCAAATTAGTTAAAACTTGTAATTAATACAAATAAATAAATAAAAAAAACACAAATCTTTACTAACGAATAGAAAACGTTGTAATTCTCCATAGGGTGTACAGATCTATCCGCCTTCAACCTTTCTTGAAGTGTGTCTGGTACTTCGGTTTCATTTTTTGGATAATTAACGTCCAATAACATACGATGAAAACAATCATCTTCTGGATAGTAATCAATGTTTTTAAATCGTAACGTACTCTGATCAACACGATACGGTTCAAGTGCCGGATCTATGATTTGTTCCTGTTTAGGCGGTGGTTTTTTTACTTTACGCTTTTTTGACGGCATGATTTCGGGATTTTGTCTTGTATTAAATTTGGATAATAAAACTTCTTTTGATTTTTTTTTTTTAAATAAATGTATCTAACTAATCAGCTGTAGAATATAATGTATATTATTGATGTATCTTTCATGTATTATTATTCATTTATGTGTTTCAATAAAATTTTCTCTAAGCCTACGATATTGTTGTCTCCTATTTTGATCTAATATTAGCGCTATAATTATGTACAGCAAATAATTATTTGACATAAATTAAATCAGTTAATGTGTCATGAGTGAGCTTATTGAGTTATTCAGGATTTTACTTCAAAATAGCGTAAAGCAATGGTATGTCGTTTATGGGGGAGGGCCAAGCCCTATACTTTCCAAAGCCCCTCTGAGCCAATAGCTACTCCAAAGTTCGGAACCTTCTCAGTGCACTGCCGGCCTTCAGGCAGTGTTTTCTCGTTATAGACAACACTGACCTTCGTTGGACCGTGAGGTATAAAAGAGGCGCCTTAGCCGAGAAAATCCAAGGAAGGGCAGAGCTGCTGAACACGAATCCAGGACCTCCGCGTTGCTAACCCTGTGTGCTACTACTACGTCAATCTCGCTCCTTATATCTCGTTTTAATGAGTAGGTATAAATGAAATATTTAATTTCTAATTCCGACCATTTACAACATCTGAACGGTCATTTTAGTGGCCCTTAGTTCCAGAAATTTGATGCGTCAATAGAAATACAATGCTCGAGATTGCGCAACTGATTGAAATACATAATTACGCTTTTAATTTCTCTTACTCGAAATAAGAGTGACCATGCCAGATTTTCGAAATTAAGTTTTCACCAGAAATACATGTTTTGAGGTCCCCTGAATACGGAAAAAATCTGATGTGAATACTCAGACAACTTTCTCTTACTCTTTTAATACAGTTATATTATACAGGGTGAAAAGTTTTCTTAAATTCCAACTTTTGCTCATTTGTGCTACCACAAATACACATGTGGTGGGGGGTACAAGTGCCAACCTACTAACAGAAGCAGGAAGAGAGTGATTATATTGTAGAAAGTCAATAATGAACAAACACATTTGAATTTTGACGTCACTAACTGCCTAAGAAAAAATTTGTTTTAGAAAAATGTTTCAATAAAATTGATACGATTCCATCTGTGCATCAAGCATTTAAGGTTAAAGAAAATCGTTGTAACCGTTTTTGAGAATATTAAAAAAAAAAAACAACTCAAAAACCTATTGTGTATAATTGCATTTCCGGTAAACCGTTTTTCATCAAATTTGGAATTCTATCAATGCTTCTAATGATAATAATAATAATAACTTTATTTGTTAGAAGGGCAGAAGCCCTTATACAAAGGGTTCGGTTTACAAATACTTTAAATTTTACAAGTTCGAAATGAATATAAAACATAAATATCATTGCACTGTAAATAATAATAGTAAACATTCCAAACAAAAAATAAAATAAAATAAAAACAAAAATTAATTTTTAAACAACAGAAATAAATATCTTTTCTTTACTTTACTTATTTAATAGAAATGCTCTGAGCTTCAATGCTTCTGTAAAAAAAAAGAACAAGTTTTTTATCTCTGAGACACACGAGTTTCGAAATGCTAGAGGATAATCAAAATACATAGAGCTAGCATCAATTAGCATAAATTGTAAGTAGCGGTTTCTAAAAGAAGTGTACATTGGACAAGAAAACAAAATATGATATAAATCTTCTTGCTGCTGCTTATTACAAACAGGACACCGTTCACTGGGGTTTATGACATATTTGATATGGCCTATTGTTATTACTTTCTCTTATTTTTATTATAAATTTGGAGCTCAATCTAAGTTGCGCAAGGAACTTTACAAACTTAATAGGAAGATTTAATAAAAAATAAAATTGCGGCCGTTGCTCCTCAAAGAATTAAGACTGAATATATCAGACTAAAATCTGATTTATTTACGCATTCTATGTCCTTTTCTTTCAGGTAGTTGGCATAAAAGTTCAAAATTTGCTTTTTCTTATTTCTAAAAAGGCTAAGATCCTGCGTCTGCCGCTATTTCCAATAAATCTATACCATCAAATATATGACATAATTGTGAAATCCAGTTATATCTTACATTGTTAGAACTATTCTGCTGGACAAGTTTGATGAAGCAACAAAAAAGGTATCTAGTGGATGGCATAGTTTGTAATTTATAGAGCCAATTAAGGGCTAACTTTAACAGTTTGAACTTGATATGTACAGCTCCTACTTCTAAGCGGACCGCAAAATTGGGAGTACCACGCGGAAGACCCAGCAAACTTTTAAAAAAACTTAAATGGCAAGTTTCTAGGCTGTCAGAATACTTGAGCCCCCAGACAATAGCTGCATAAAGAAGCGTCCCCATTATGACGGCATCCAGAAGTTTAATCCTAGCTTCCCAGTTAACTATTTTTGCTCTAGTACATGTACTTATTACAGACTAATAGCTGCTCTTGCTTTTTCTAGAGCATTTTCGGAGGCTTTCAAAAACACTCCAGAGTTAGAAAACACCGTTCCCAAATAGTTATAGGAAGAAACGTACTCCAATCTGACACCATTAAAAGTTAAACATCTGGGTATTTTTCCTATGGGATTTCGCAAATCTAATAATCTTTGTCTTATCAGTATTGACGCTAAGATGATTCTCCTTACAATATGTCTCTAAACACCTAAGTTTTGCACGTATATCGGTATAGGAGTCACCAAATAACACTGCAACATCTGCATAAAATAACATTAAGATATCAGAGCCACTACCTATTGGAATACCGGAGTGCCCTCTAATTTGAAAAAACATTTCAACATCGCTGATAAAAAAATTAAATAGGATGGGGGATAGGGTTTCCCCTTGAAGAACCCCTTCTGTTATCTCCACAGGATTTGACAGTTTATTACCGCATCTAATTTGCAAATTAGCATTCTCATACAGACATTTAATGATTCTGATTACTTTGCCACTGATCCCAATTTTATACAATTTAAGCCATAAAAGATCATGATTTAAACTGTCGAATGCTCTTTTAAAATCTATAAAAGCGCAATGCAGTTCATCCCGAGGGCGAGAAAGTTTGAACTGAATTACTGACGATAATATAAAAATATTATCTATACAGCCCCTATCCGGACGGAAACCATTCTGCGATTCAGGTATGGTGCCAGAAGCATCCGACCATGTAATCAGCCTGTTCAAAATTATCTGAGTAAAGATTTTTAGTAATGAGTTTACTAATGCAATTAAACGGTAGTTAGTTAATACTGTTTTATCTCCTTTTTTGAACAAATTAAAACCAATAATACTAGCCCATGACCGAGGTATCTGCTCTTTAGAAAAAATAGAATTAAACATTGAAACAATATAGAGATGCCAATTTTGAGGCAAAGATTGATAAAATTCATGACAAATGCCATTACTACCAGGTGCTTTACCAGACTTACAATTAGCCAGAACATTACACAACTCTGCACTCTCTATTTCAGCATCTAAAATAGGATGTCTGACATCAACAAACAATACATTTGATATAATTTTGGCGGGATAAATATTCTTATAAAAAGCTTCCCATTCTGCACAAGAAATCAGACTTAAAGACTGAACATTATTTTTCCGATACTGATTAATAGTATTCCAAAATATTTTACTATTTTTACAGTCACCTAGCTTTTCTATTAAAGAGGTAATATTGTAACCAATGAAGGTCTCCTGAGGTGCGATTATTGCTAGTTGAAAACTTTTACCAATGCTTCCAATGAGTATTAATACTATATAGTTGGCAAAACCAAAAATACACACAAACGCACAGCACACGTTAAAAAACATTTTTTTTATTCGCAAAATATTCATTATCAGCAATAAAAGAAAATAGAACAAAAAAAAAAATTGATGTGAAACACTCGCATAACTTTCTCTTACTCCAATTTACATACTTACATAGTCTCTAGTTTTTATGGAGAAAATCGAAAAAAAAAAACCACATTTCCTGTCAACCAATATTCTACACACAAGAATTTTGACAATCAATTTAATTCTATTTAATATTATTTAAATGATAGAAATGTATGTTAATCTAAAATAACACTTTATAAGTAAACATAATCCCGCTCCTTCCCCAAAAGCCGCCTTAAAGGAATTTTCCCAGAGAAATATTTCAAATAAAAATTATAGCTTATAATGCATGTAGTTGGTATTTCAAGTTTAAAAAGCCTGGTGTGAAAACACTCACACAACTTTCTCTTATAATGTTTACAAAATTATAATTGACAAATCTTTTAGTTACTGTACCAAATTTAATGAAATTCGTTTGTGTTTTTATGGAGAAAATCGCAAAAAAAATTGAAAAATAACTGTTTAGTTAAAACGCATTTCCGGTTTACTAATTTTCTTGAAACGCGGAATTTTGGCAATCTATTTATTCCTAATTAATTTAGTTTGGATGGTAGAAATTGTATAATCAACTAAGATAGCAGTTTAGAGGAAAATATAACCTACCCCTCCCCTGAAAGCACCCTTAAATGAGTTTACCCGGAGAAATATTTCAAATAAAAGCTGTAGCATTTTATATGTATAGTTTACATACATAGTTTAAAGAAAATCGTTGGAACCGTTTTAAAGAAAATAGCAAAAAAACTGAAAAATACTTTTCAGTAAAAACGCACTTCCACTCAATCGACTTTCTGTCAAACTCAGAATTTCAACAACATATTTAATTCTAATTAATATTATTTAGATGATAGAATTGTGTTGTAAACTGAAATAGCACTTTAGAGGAAACCATAACCACACCCCTCCAACAAAAAGTAACCCTCTCTCACATACCACTAACTAAAAACATTAATTTCGCAATATATTCTTTATCAACAATAACAAAGAGCAATAAACAAATAAAAACAAATTCTAATTAACATTAAACGTTCACGAAGCTACTGTTGGAATTTAATTGTAAAAATCAAATTTTTACAAATTGTGCAATACAAAGTTTAGGTAATATTCTTGGAAAATTTTGATTGGTTAAAGAATTAAATATAAATAAAGGTTATAAAAAAAAAATAGAAGATTCTAACCTGTTTTGCAAATACGCTAAATACAAATGGAATGTGTGTTTACTTTAGAAATACAAAGGTATAACTTGTTGCCGGGCACATCATGCTGGTTGTGGCCAGCGTTCACTATCTCATAAGATGAGTACATAATATTCAATAAATATTTCCCCACTTAATTTTTTTTTTCTCTTTTCTGAACGAATTGGCTCACTAACTAAATTTATCCTTTGATTACTGAGTCCCCTTTAATAAATCGGGCACTTTACTCGCGTGTGTTTCACATGTCTTATTTTTATCACGTTTTCGTATTATTGAATTAAGCATACCTAATTGATGGTTTTAAACATTGGAATCACTCTTAAGAAAAAAAAATTCTTTTAGTGTATCCCTAGATTTTTGTCCAGTCTCAATTTTCTCTTGTTATATTTCGTATTTTATTTTGCGCATCCTTCAAACTTAGTTTTTTTATTCTGGAAAGAAATTTATAAAAAAAAAAAAAAAAAAAAAAAAAATGGCTGCTGAGAATAAAGGATTTGAACTAGGTGAAAATGGTCCTAATGGTAAGTTAGTATAATTCTATTTAAACATTATGTAAATGATTTACTTTCTCTTAATGCAATTAGAGGAACATTTTGCCTTCGTATTAGAAATCGTGTATTTAAAGGAATTATGTATTTTGAGGTCCTATGCCATGAAAGGTTTTTATAAGTCTATCTCGAGCGTCAAAAAATCAATAATGAAAAATGCGCTAAATGGCCAAATTTAATATTTATTATTTTCTCTTACTCTTTTAAAGAGGAAGTATTGTCGATATCGAGTTTTCACCGGAAGTAAATGTTTTGTGGACCTCTGAATCCAAAAAAGTGACATATAGAAATTGGGCTGTGTGTGTGTGTGTGTGTGTGTGTGTATGTATGTGAATAGCACGGGTCGAAAACGAAAAATCGCAGAAAGTTCGTTGAAAAGTTCAAATTTCATTTAGATATCACCACGAGATACGGCAGTAAGTTGTCTGTCAAAATTCCTCAACCGGAAATAGATACCACTTTACTGAATGTTTTTTTTTTTTCCCCCACTTTTTGCGATTTTCTCAAAAATAGCTCCAACGATTTCGTATAACGGAATAACTAAGCATAACCAATTTATTGTTGAAACATTTTTTTTTTTTTTATGTCGGAGGATCGAAAACTTGTGGAATTTTGTGTAATTTTTAAAATTGGTCACGATCGCTGTTACAGTAGGCAAAGCGAGAGAAAAATAGAACAGAAAACATTGCAAGGTTTTTCTTTTCGGACATCTCTCAAGAATAAAATGAGAGAAAAAATCTGGTGTGAAACACTCACACGACTTTCTCTTACTGCGAAATGGCAAATTTTCTTCACACTTACAATTCTTATTGGTGTTTAAAACTGTCGGCATTTTTATGGAGAAAATCATAAAAATCTATTCATTAAACTCGCACTTCCGCTCAACCGATTTTCTTCAATCTGTAATTTTGGCAATTTATATAATTATAATTAATATTATTTAGTTGACAGAATTGTATAGCACATTGTTGAACCGAAATAGCGTATTAGAGAAAAACATAACCCCCACCTCTCCCCCAAAAGTCCCCTTAAGTGAATTTTCTCGGAGAAATGTTCCTAATTAAAGTTGTAGCTCTTTGAATATGTAGTTGATATACCAAGTTTAAAGAAAATCGTTGAAGCCATTTAAGCGAAAATAGCAGAAAACTGAAAACTACTTTCAGTATAACACATTTCCGGTCATCCGCTTTTCTTCAAATTTGGGATTTCGACAACATATTTAATTCTAATTAATATTACTTTTTTTTTTTTTTTTTTTTTTTTTTTGCCCATGCAGGGCTTTGGCCTCCAAAATAATCTTTCCCCAAGTTTCTCGGTCCAGTGCCTTCGTTCTCCAACTTCTTATCCCCAGCTTTCTGCGATCATCTTCGACATCATCCAGCCACCTTCTTTTCGGCCTTCCCACCTTTCTTCTTCCTTCGGGCCGATCTTCATACGATCTCTTCACCATTCGCTCTCTGACCATTCTTATAACGTGCCCGATCCATTCCAATCTCCTCCCCTTTATCTTAGATACTATGTCGGGTGCATTGTACAAACTTTTTAGCACCCCATTAGTTTCAATTTTCCAAACGCCATTAACGAAGTTTGGGCCGAAAATTTTTCTCAAAATTTTCCTTTCCCAAATGCGAAGCAAATTCTCTTCACATACATTTAAAACCCAAGACTCACTCCGTACATAACCACGGGACGGATTATTGTTTTGTAGATCCTAACGTTATGCTTCCTCGAAAGCAACTTCATCCTGAGGAGTGGACGTAAAGCAAGACGCATCTGCTGCGGCTGCCATTCTTCCTTTTATTTCCCTTGCCATGTCCCTCTGCTGCGTGAACATGGCTCCTAAGTACTTAAATGCTTTCACATTTTCAATGGCTTTTCCATTTATTGTAACAGTTTGTGACCGACAGATTCTATTGTCATATCTGGATGCTAACAAATATTTAGTTTTGTCGAAGTTGATCCGAAGACCCACTAATGCCACGCTCCTCTCAAGTTGCTCAAAACAATCTTCTACCGCCTTCATAGTTCTTCCTATTAGAACAACATCATCGGCGTACGCTAGGTCTTGCGTGGTATTGCATTAAAAATCGTACCATTGGGATTCATATCCATTTGTCTTATAACTTTTTCTAGCGCGAGATTGAATAAAATGGTCGATAGTGCATCTCCCTGCCTTACTTAGATAATAGAATATTACTTAGATAATTAATATTACTTAGATAATAGAATTGTGTAATAAACTTAAGTAGCACTTGAGAGGAAACCATAACCACACCTCTCCCCGCAAAGTGCCCTTAAATGAATTTTCCCGGAGCAATGTTTCGCATAAAAATTATAGCTTTTAATATGTATAATTGATATAATAAGTTTAAAGAAAATCGTTGGAGCTGTTTGTGACAAAATCACAAAAAACTGACAAAACTATTCAGTGAAATGGCTCTTCCGGTTGATGGATTTTCCCAAAACCTTGGCAACTGATGCTCAATAAAGTTTTCCAATCAGAAACCCTCCCAGGACCGTGGACTAGAGTACTTTCCTTTATGCTGTAAAAGGAAAAGGTGATATCACTTCGCCTAACAAATGTAAAAGCATAGCCCTAGTAAAATGCCTTCTTAAGCTTTTTACCTCAATTTTGACAGCGAGACTATCGTCCTAGGCAGACGTATTATTCCCGAATCGCAATCCGGTTTTAGCTCGTCTCGCGGTTGTTTATTTCTAATTACCTTAATTAAACTGAAGCTACGTCGAAAAGGCAAATTACTATACGCAATAGTAGGAATTTTCCAACGTGCATTCGATAGTCTTAACCATGGAATTTTATGGAGTAAATTATTTAAACTTGGTGTAAGTCCGAAGATAATCCGTTTATTAATAAATCTTTACGAAAGAGCATCCTTTACAGGTAGAATGTAATAATCAGTTATCTGAGAGTATCAGTTTTAATGAAGGTGTTCTCCAGGTGGAGACGCTCAGTCCCTTAGTTTTGAATTTCTTTATTTCTAATCTAGAAGAATACTTCAGAAACAGCAACAGCCATGGAATCCCAATTACTACATTCATTTTCTCTCTTACGCCGATGACTTAACCATTTTTGCTGATTCATTTAGCGACGTCAAAACTAAATTAACACTTTATCCGAATATTGTGCGTTGAACGATATTTATTTAATAATACAAAATTTGAAGCAGTAAAAGAATTAGATTATCTATGCCTTTTGCTTGTCAGTTCAGGTTTGCATCCGAATGCCGAAAGCTGCTACTTCTAAAGGTAATATTGCCCACGGGACGGTCCTAAATATACTAAACAAATCAAATTCGAACTCCTTAGAGGCGCTTAAAAACTGAATAAGACAAATCATTTTATCTTCTATGTATTATGCAGTTCATATCTGGGGAACTCAGTTATCCCGACATAATCGAATCTACCCATTTACAGTTTTTTAAAGATGCTTCAACCTAAACGAATTTGTACCATCAATTGAGTATGGCACGCCTCACGTTAAACTGATTATTCTAAAACTCACTTTAAATTGGTCTCAGTGAACGAAAATCACTTTCCAAAACTATTTTTCGAAAGACTATTGTGTTTTTTTTCTGTTGATTTAAAAAAACAACCTAAATATAACTGGGTATCTCAAGTTGTTTTACTTTAAAAAGAAATAAATGAAGAGAACAGATTGAGCATTTTTGATCCAGTAATATTTAAAAACACTATAAATTGAGTTTGCCTTCTTACCAGAACACCTTTAAAATCTGAACTTGAAAAGTTGTCTGATTCTGAATATAAACCTTTATATATATATATGGACTATTTATTTACTGTCCAAGAAGCCCGTCTCAAATTCTAAAATGAATTATTATTTTAAACGTTTTAATTTTTCAAGTTAGACTTTCAGGCAAGCAACTATTTAATTTTCGAGTAAAGCTGGTAACATTTACCATTTGTATCCATCAAAATTATGTCCATTTTGTAAAAATATTGTTGAGGATTTTAGCACTGTTTACAACATTTTTCGTTCCAAATTTATACCAAATCTATACTTTTACCTATGTCAAGTTTCAGTTTTGTTTGTTCAGATGTTTTGCAAAATTCTACCTACTATGTTTAAACTAATACATTATTTTGCTTTAAATTAAGCTCATTTTTGTAACACTTACATTTATTATTATTATTATTATTATTATTATTATTATTATTATTGTATATTTTTATACTATTTTACCCAGACTCCTTTGTACGGGGCAAGGCCCCGATGGCACATAAGTAAAAAAAAAAAGTGACACTTCCAGTTGATGGATTATGCCCAAGATCTTTGTGCCTGATGCGGTAGTAGTACCTAAACGGAATAGCAAGTTCGAGCTTCCTCCACCTTTTCTTTTTTTGAGAAATTCTTTTCACACATATCCACACACACATACACAGACCATTAAACCACTTCTTTGAACTTAGTGGATCTCATAACGTTTATTTCAGTGAAAACTTGCTATCGAAAATTTGACGCTACTACAATACTTCCTCATACTAGCAGTAAGACAAAGTAAAAAACAGAAATCAAAATCCTATTATTAAATTTCTGCTGTCTTCACTTACATATTTACCTTGCCACTCTTTTTGTCATATTAAAAAGAATCAACTCATTGATTAACATATTCAGGAAAAAATTTATATAAACAAAAAGGTCAATATTACAAATAAAAGGAAAGAACCTTGAAAAAAGGAAGTGCTAATTTATCATTACTGCTATCTCTGCTCAAAACGCTTTACGAAATGAAGTGGTACAGTGTAAAATGAGTCATGTAAGAAAGTATATAAAGACTTTCATAAATTGCAATATATATGGATTAATAATAAGATTAGAACTTAGAGAGAGATTAGAGTCAAATATGGGCGCTCTTCCAGATCACCTTAGCTGAGGTTTTAGCAATAAATTCAAGGCCCAATTCAGTGAACCTCATAAAATTAATCTTTCCGGAAAAAATCTTCAAATAAAAGGTGCAAGTTTATGTCTGAGCAATTAGCATTTGAGTACATTAGCATTCGGTAAAAAAATCGTATCAATTTTTAAGAAAATTACAAAAAAGAAAAAAAAAACAGATACTATCTGTAGCATTTGAGAGGTATCTACGCTTAAATGCACCACTCCCAAAAACCCTCTTAAAATGTATTTTTCCGGAAAAAAGTTTCACATAAAAGTTACAGCTCTTTATATATATTGTTATTGCAGAAAGTTAAAAAAAAAAAAAACTCATTAGAGTAGTTTTTGTGAAAACTGCATAAAAAATTTATTTGGGGGAGGCATCAACTGCGGTGGTTATTAACGCCAAAAAGTGTATTCAGTAAAGTAATACTTCCGTCGGACCGATATTGACCAAAACCATATTGTCAGCTTCCTTGGTAGAACTTCAACCATATATTGAAGTTTTAAGTTTCTACGATTTTCCTGAGGTAAACAATGCATACTTCGAAATTAAGCGACAATATTACAGTCCATACATATAGACAAGAAGGAAAGTAGTTAGATCTTCCAAGTCGTATGGCTAGACTTTGTAGCTACTTCCGCAACACTTAATGCTTATTAACTAAAGCAATCTGTTTTAATGGCATTATTACTGTTCTATGAAGCTCATTTTGTATAGATAAATAAAATTTCCAGGACTGCCGGCTCATTCTTCAGATATGCCAGGTATACAATTAGCAGAACCTCACGAAGTAGTACCAATATCTGGAGAACATTCTGGGCAAAAGTGAGTACTATAGTGCTAACATATCTTATAATATAATAAGTAATGAGTTCCTCGTTTACCAGCTTTGATTCCATTATTCATTTTTGTTTAATAAGTTAGTTTGGCCATTGTTAATAATGTAGCAAAAGTATGGTTGACAGGGACCAGAAAAAGAAGAAACTTTTTTACTTTTTAAAAAAGTTTATTTCTTGACGTTTTGGGTGTCTGTTCTCAGGAACTATTTGAGATCCTTTCTAGGTCTTCTACTTGGCAAACTACAAACAAAATAAATATTGTTAAAAAGCAAAAAGTTTTTGTTTTTTTTTGGCACCTACCAAAACAAACCATCGTTTTGCTTATATTTCTGTGAAGTTTTAAAACATGGTTGTACAATTAAAATGACTTTTTTTTAGCTTTCAGTCTAATTTTTTTTTTGACATAATTAAATTATTATAAGTTATAGTGGAACTATTCTTATACACATTTGTTGATTGGCCAAGCAATGTTGAAAAACAGTGATACCAAGAATATATAAAACATTAAAGAATCTGAACAATCTAGAATTTTATCAATTAAGTACAACATTTAGTTTTTAAAAAAAATCTAAGTAATATTTCTTTATTCATGTTAATGATTAGCTAACTGTATTTTTTACTTTATTTTAGTAAGAAAACTAAATTCATATTGATACAGAAGCAATGTTATATGACCCACAATATATACTTTACACTTTTTGGTGTCTTTCTAATTGTACTTACCTCATGGACAGTATTGTTCGTAATACTGCGTCAAGAAGTACTACCATCAGGAGAATTATTTAAACTGCTGGTTCTTGTTATTGTAGCATACATTGTTGGCATTGGATTTACATATATTCGATTGCCTGCACTATTAGGTATGCTTATTACTGGAGTGATACTTAAGACAATTGGCTATATTCAATTAAGTGGTGAATATACATACATTATAGTATTTTCCAGGTTAGTGTGGTTTCGCCTTTTTTAAATATTATTATTTATTATCATCAATAAGCCTTTTTTTCCAGCCAGTGCTGAAGAACATCAAATATAATTATGATAATTAAACAAAAAATAAATCTTGTTATGCCACTAAATTCTTTTAGAATTATTAAAATACATTACTTATCGCTAAACTCGTGTGTTAAATTAGTTTCAGCGTTTTATAGCCGTTGGCATAAATTATGCATGGTTTATTTTTAAACGTTTAATGTGGTTTTGCTTATCATCTCATTTATAGAAATTTGGCACTATCAGTAATACTTATAAAAGCAGGGCTTGGTCTTGATGCTAAAGCAATGAGAAAGATGAGATATCTAGTAATTAAGCTGGCAGTGATTCCATGTTGTGCTGAAGCTGTAGCTGCTGCAATATTATCACATTACATTATTGGATTTCCCTGGTTATGGGCATTTTTACTTGGGTAAGTCATTATTATTATTATTATTATTATTATTATTATTATTATTCATTTATTTGTGTATTTTTGTAAGCCAAATCCACCATTATGGATCTAAATCCAAGATCTTTTGTGGCTCCTTTGGTTTCAATGTTTCTTTGGGAACAGTTTAGTCGTGAGTGTAGTGTACAATCTATAAGTGTGTGGTTGAACGGCTAAACCGAAGTAATTTCACATATCAATTATCTCTGCATACGCTATGTGTATTGTGGTTTCATGTAACTGTTTTAGGCTGAGATACCCAAGGAGTACCTTGAAGAAGTAGCTAGTTCATTTCCTCCTGTAGGGTGTCATATATTGAAAAATGATCTTCCAGAATGTAATTGTAGTGGTGTGGAATATTTTAATAGAATATTTTAATTTACTATTATTGTTACAAAGGTGTGGTGCAATGGTATATTTTTGGTTAATATTTATATACATTTTTAGATTTCTACTAAGTCCTATATCACCTGCTGTTGTTGTACCTACTTTGTTGAATTTAAAAGAACGAGGATATGGTGAAGATAAGGGTATATCAACTTTAGTTATTGCCGCTTCTAGTATTGATGATATATTTTCCATTTCTGCTTTTGGAATTTTTTTATCTTTGATTTTCTTTGAAAAAGGTATGTATTGAAAGTACATTTTTTTCACACAAAAAAAAAAAGTGACTGATAGTGGCTAATTAATAATTAGTGCCTATTAAAAATATTATTATTTATAGGACATTTAGTATTGGAATTCATCCAAGGACCCTTGGAAGTAATCCTTGGATTATTAGTTGGGATTGTATGGGGACTTGTCTCAGCATGTTTCCCACATAGAAAAGATGTCAGTAAGGCGTTTAGTTTTTAATGATTTCCTCTTGGCAGTGTTCTGTAAATGAGATAAATATTTGGTCAATAATTTTCGTTTCTTTCTTTACAGCCGTACGTTGTAAGCAAAAGAACTGCAATGATTGGTATTGGTGGACTATGTGCTGTTATAGGCAGTAAGGAAATTGGTTATCCTGGGTCGGGACCCTTAGCTTGCATTACTAGTGCTTTTGTTGCTGCTATATGCTGGAAAATACAAGGATGGGACAATGAAAAGCCTGTAAGTAGTATATGCAGGTTTCCCTTCAGAATGTTATTCCAAATGAACAATAAATTAAATATATTATTTATAGTAATTTTATAGGCAGACCATATGATATTCAAACCTAAGTTCTGGTAACTGCTATATTTCAAAAATGAAATCTAAAAACTCAAACTTCTGACTTAATGTTCTCTTAGATATTATGATGAAACTTGCATCTTTCTATTAGTTTGTTCATCTCTAGGATAGTCAAAGAATTTTTTAAAAAAGTTTTGGAATAAATATTCCTGTTAAGCTATTTTTTTTTTTAAGTGATTTACCATTCATTCCAATCTTAATCAGAATTTTATAGAAGTGAATTTCTTTCAGAGCCCTGTGCCTAATATATTCTCCGGTTTCTGGATTGTGATGCAACCAATTCTTTTCAGTTTAATCGGAATTGAAATTGATCTTTTTGCTCTTATTCCAGTAAATGTTGGCTATGGTATCGCTATTGTACTGTTGAGTTTATGCGTGAGTATTTAGAACATTTTTTAAAGATTTATTTATTATAATTGATCCGGATATTATTACAACACTGGATATGGCAGAAATGTTTAACGATTTTGATTCTAAACTTTATACATAAAGAAAAATTAAAACAAGTTTGATTATTCTGTAAAATGGAAATTATAATTTCTCTATTAAAAATAACGATATGATTTTCCTTGTTTTTCTGTGATACAATAGGTACGTATTTTGGTGTGTTTCTTATCACTGATTGGAGGTAAACTAAACTTTCGTGAGATAATTTTTGTTAACTTTTCATGGTTACCAAAAGCTACTGTACAAGCAGCTTTAAGTCCGCAAGCACTTGATTTACTAAATAAAGATTCTGCTGAAGAAGATATAGATCGTGCCAAGATGTTGATAACAATAGCTGTATTGGCAATAATTATCACTGCTCCAGTAGGTGCAGTTGCTATAACTCTCTCAGGGCCATATCTTTTAACTAAGAAAATGTTATCTGAAAATAATCCTAGTTGAATTTCATAATGAATAAAGGATTATTTGTAGTTTATGCTGTGATCTGTACCCAAATTAGTAACCAAACCTAGATCTGTTTTTTTTTTGTTGATTGTAAATTTTATAAAATTGAAGTGTCCAAGTCACTTATTAGGACAAAAGTTAAAGTAATTTTCAGTATCGTAGGGAAGGGATTAGCTCAGTGTTAGCGTGCTGGACTCCCACCCGGAGGTCCCCCGTTTTGAGTCCAGCAGTGCTTGCCCTTAGATTTTCTCCTCCTAGGAGCCTTTACAGCGCACTGTACGGGGATGGAGAGTGTTGTGTGTAACAAGAGAAACACTGTCCAAAGGCCGGCAGCGTACTGAGAAGGATCCGGGCGCCAGTGACCATAAAAGTTGCTACGCCTTAAATTGAAAAAAAAGCAATCAAAATATCAGCTATCTGTATTTTATAAAACGTTTTTGGCTATTGTTTTATTCAGTGATCAACATATATAACGATATATATATATCTTAATATCGTAATTATTCTCGCTATTGTATTAAACGGATGTTTAGGTGTGCATTGAAGGAGAACTGTTTTTACCATGAATACTATTTCATTTTGAAGCTATCTGTTTTCCACACAATAAAACAGACTATAATAGAAAAAAAATCTCTTACTATATTATTACTGAATGTTTTGAATTTTGTCATTATAGGGGGTCATGTTATAAAGGTAAATTTATCAAATAAAAATCTTGTAAAATACAAGGCGTACTTCATTTAATTTGATTGCAATGTCTGAATACTTATTGTGATTTTTTGCAAATTCTGATTGGTACGTAATGAGTTTTAGAGCTTTTTGTTATATATTTTTTATTATTTCATTTTTATGCAAATGAATTATTTCATTTTAGTAACATTAAACAAAGTTGGAAAAAATAATAAATGGCTAGGCTCTAATTGCCAGCAAAAATACATACATATATATATATTAAAAAAAAAAATTCAAATCATGATAAATTATGTTTTTATTTCTGTCGCTAAATTTTGTAAATTTTCTAGCTTTCATAAGCATTTTTGTTTAAAGTTTAATTAATACTTTTAAATCTCTTGGTGAATTATAGCTTAAATAGTAATCACTGTGAAGAAATTTAGGACATGTTTATTAACAATTATAGAAATAGAGTAAAGATTCTTTTGATTCTTATATTTTAATTATGTTGCTCCAAAATTCGAAACTATTGCGTTTTACTTGTTTATTCCTGGACCTCTCATATTTAAATTCCATTTAAGTTCCAGTCCAATGTTTTAAACTGGATATGAATGTATGTTTACGATTTGAGTTTGTTTTTTAAACCGTTCATTCCTCTATTTCTAACATTATTCTAATAATAGTAATTACAATTATACAATTGTTAATGTTAAATAATTATAATGATGCCAAGTTGAATTTAACAAAGGCCTTGGAATTAATAATCAGGGTACAGAAGTATGAATTATTTTTGTTTTGCATTTGTTATGTATACAAGTATTAAATGTGATAAGTAGAAATGAACAAAAAACAATTATTTTAAAAATAGTTATCTTTTTACTACATTTTAAATAAAAAGAAAAACCCATTGTCGCCTTTTTAATTTTCACTTACCGTTTCCTTAAACATTTATATTGCTATTAAATAAATTGATCTGTACAGCCAATTGATTCATAAAATATCTAAAAGAAATGTGGGAGAGGGAAAATAACCAATAGTGCTCATGATTGAATTTCAAATTATGATTTAAGTAGAAACGTTTACAATATTTTGCCTTGAACTATTTAACACTCTACAATTGTAAAAATTATGATTTTATATATTCATCTTCTCTTATATCTTTACTTGTACTTGTTATCTCTGTATATGTTTAGACGTTGTAAAAACTGTCGTTATTATCACAATGCTTATACATACATCATTATAGGTGTCGACGTTGTAGCTGTCGCCTGCCAGGGTACATCATTGTTCATATTTAGGGTCAGTATTTATTTATTTCAAATATTTTAAAATTTAAAAGTAATATTGAAATTAATGGGGGAGGAATGGAGGGCAACTAGCCAATTAAAAATAAAAGATCAACTATTAGACTTTTTTGGAATATTAAAAAAAAAATAGAATAACAACAAATATAATAGGTTTTAATATATATATATCTGATCACATAATAGTCTCAACATACTGCGATAGATTCTCTCTCACTCTATCTCTCTCTAAAAGAAATCGGTAGAATGTAAAAAAAGATTTTTTTTTAGCTTATTAAATGAAATAGTTCATATAAGTTCAGTTAGGAGTAAATTTTTGGTGCTGAAAACCAAAGATGAAAAATTGCCCACAATTTCAAACTTGTGATTACATTTATGTTTGAGGCTGGGGAGAGGATTAGCTCAGTGGTAGCGCGTGGACTCCCGCGTGAATGTCCCAGATTTTCTCTTCCTGGGAGCCTCTACTACCTGCTGATGGCCAGTGTCTCTAGCTGGAGAGCACTGTACGGAAGCCGGCAGTACACCGAGTAACGGTGCACAATAGATCTTTCAGGTCGCAGTGCATTACCCACTAAAAGAATCTAAAAAAGAAAAATAAGACAGCCTGTAAAATACATATCAAACTTTCTTGAATGTAAAAGACCGCCTGTGGAAAATTTAACATCTTTTCAATAAAGATGTTAAATTCTATGTGTCATTTCAGAGAACAAACACAGTGTAGCTTAATAAATCTGAAATCATTATTCTGTACCTTCAATTTATATATAACAATATATATATATATATTACACTATTCTACACTTTTTGTCACACTACATACCAAACAATTTTATGTACATTTTTCAAAGATTAGTAACTTTTGAATCAATTGAAAAATGAATTATAATTAAAATAAAAGTAACAGTAAATTACTTAAATCTATTGCTAGATATATATCCAAATTGCATTATTTATAATTTAAATTTCGAATATTCAATCAACAGCAAAGTTTTTATCAAATTGTGACAAAAACTATGAATGAATAATTTTCAAATAAAATCAACCATTAATTTTACTTTTCCTTTCCTTTCTTTACATTTCCTTGTGTTTAAATTTCTTTTCAAGGCTTTTTTAATTACAATGACCTTGAAATTTTAAGTTTTCCCAATTTAGTATTCGTTAATTTGTTAACTCTTGCTCATATTGCTTTACTCTTAAGTATTCCATTCGCAAAACTAATTTGAATAACATTGAATTTTATAAAAATTAATGTATTACTTGTTTTATACCCTTCAAATTTTAATATCCCTGATCAATTATTTGGTTTTATATGTGTATATTAAATTCAGTGTTTCAATGCAACATTCTCGTAAATAGTAGTTCGCCAAAATGTAATTGGAAACTAGAACAAGAGTCACTCAGAGTAAAAGTAGGTAATAGTAAGTATTCTAAATCAAAGCTTAGTGTTGTCGTAATTTAAACAATAAATATTATTATAAAGCTAGTCTCTAATCTGAATCCATGCTTCTAATGTATTAAGAGATGCTGTTAAGATGTTTGGTTGATATTTTTGTCAATATAGTTATAATTATTACATGCAAATTTTCTGTGTGCATTAGTATTGCTAGACAGATGTTGAATAGCATCCCTGATTTCACTTTTTTCCTAGCTTAGTTTTTATTTTATTTCTTTATTTAAATTAGTCACAATAAGATTATTTAAAAAAATGTTCTAAGTTATCATCTGTTCTTAAGGGTCGCTGTCCTAATTCTTTGGGAGGCATCTAAATATAGATGTGCCTCGTTTTGACTAAAAAGAAATGCCAACCAATTTAGGATTTGTATCTGAAGAGAACAATTTTGGTAAGTAAGTTTCGAGATATATGTTTAGAAATTTTCTATAATTATTATTATTAACAATTATTCACTGCAATTCCCAACAAAAAATATGTATTGTAAACTAATAATGAATTCATTATTCCAGTGTATCATTTAATTCTAAAATTAACAACATAAAACTAATAAAAAAAATTTTTAAAATATGTAAATAAGTGCAGTGCATTAATGGAAATTTTATTCTTAAAACTATTAGTCACTGAAATGAATTCTGAAAAATTGAACGCACGAAAGGAACTTCCAGTAAAATGAAGAAGCATTTTAGTAAACACTGAAATCCATAAGGCAGTCAAGTTGGAAAAATAAGATCACATATCTGTATGTTTTACCAGTCACCTGATGGTCTAATCGCATTCTACCAGAGCCGACATGGATAGATCATGAACAGTATAACAGCAATACTGCACCAATCATATTGTAAGATCACGTGTAAAGTAAATTTTAACATCCAAAATTCTGAAAACTTTAAAGTGATTTGCTCAGTTTATTTCTCATATACGGACTAGAAAGTTAGAAACGCATACATACTTAGAAACTTAGTAAAAATCATCATCTACAAAATTTAGGAATTGTGGATTACAATTTGAAAACAATAAGCGAAATTTGCATTAACCTTTCTTAATTGCTACTCATAATTTCCCTTTAGTTGTTAAATTATATTCCTTTTTTATTTCTTATTAGTTGCTTTGTTATATTGCTAGAAATCCTTTTGATCTAATGATAATATAAAACGAAAAAAAGGTTTTACTAAAGAAAATTTCCTTTATAGTATTTATTAATCATACTACTAATTTTTAAGAAACAGTGCTCAACATTATGATCAGTATATTTGTATGCTTAGGTATGAAATGCCATTAATGCAGAAGGAGAATTCCTAGATACAGGTTACATGATAGAATTAAAAAGATTCAAATCCCTGGAGAGCATTTTGCAATTAATTTTTCTTTATTTCTTAATAGTTTATAACTAAAATTCAGTCTTTATTATTATTATTAAAATCCAGTACTTAATAACAACAATACTATGGAGGAGAGATCTGGTGAGATGAATAGTCAATCTGCTAACATTGAGAATTGTTTAATCTCAAATGGGTTATGGAGAGAGAAAGGTGAAGGGATTTCCTCAAGGAGGGAGGCTATCTCCACAGCTCTGGTGTCTCATCGAAGATGAGCTTCTGTGGGAGATGAATCGTAGAGGGTTCAATTTGCAGATGTTTCCGATGATGAGTAGCACTTATCAATTGTAAGAATCTGAGTACCTGGTAAGGGACCTACGGGACTAACATACGTGGAGGACTGGTGCAGGAAGTACGGCTTGTGCGTAAATCCGGATAAGAGTTTTGTAGTTTTACGAGGAGGAAATTAGAAGGGCTCAAAATGCCTAGGCTCTTCTGCAAGGACTTGAGTTTGTGAAGAGAATTAAATATTTTAGGGTCGTCATCAACAATAAATTGAATTGGCGTCCCTTATTGAGTGTATCTACACTAAAGCACAGAAGATCTTCTGGCAATGCAGGAGAATCGCGGGTGAGGTATCTCTTCTTTCCAAAATTGATGAGACGAGTAAGCAGTGGGGATTTGAGAGAGGTTATATGGATCAGTAATAGGATTTTAGGGGAGTACACCCTCAAGGGACTAATAGATAGACCGATTGGCTTTTTGAGACATTAGTCAAGACTAGGATACTTTACGCCGCAAATGCGAGGATAGAGGGCAATGAGAGGACGGATGACTTGGCTATAGATACTGCAGGGTGCCACCGTTTTGTGATCCCGAGCCAACACAGTTGTCACCAAGCAATTTTGCAACAGGGCAGTCAAACAATGGAGGAATAGGAACCTAGAGAGGCATATATGGTTGTCTCTAGGCTAAGAGATTTAAGATACTTGAAGTCACTCCCTGGGTATGATACAATTGGCAATTCTCAATTATAGGTAGGTTATTGACTGGACACTCTTAGGCAGCCATTCATTTACACAAAATAGGGAAGACATCTAGTCCTTGCTATCTGAGTTATGACTAGAAAGATAGGGAAACAATGTACCATTAACCAGCTCAATGCCCCCATTTCGCTAATTCGAGGTTCCGCACATTTGGGAGAGCAGCATTCAAGGGAAAGCTTGGAATAGATGGAGATTAAAGACATTGTAGCCGGACAAGCAGGTTATTGGGAGACGCTTCTTAGGAACGATTTTTTTTTTTTGTAGGGCATAAGAGCCATATAGGCTTAGGTCCCGCGCTTCGGGCACCCATTTTTAATAATAATAATATTAATAAAATATAATTTATATATCAATTTATGAATTGATAAAAATTTGATTTTTGTTTAAGGAGAACCTCACTATTGAAGGAATCTAAAAAAACATTTAAAAAAACTAAATAAAACTAATCATTTTGGGATGATGTAGTTCAGTATATAAGTAACTCTTTCTTTCAAGTGTTAGTTTCGTTTTGTTTAGTTTTTTGTTCAATGTGTTTTACTATAAAAATTATGTGTAATCCCTTTTAATCGTTTTTTATTTTTATCCCTGAATTTGTCGATACATCGGATAATTTTAAAAAAGTGTTTTTTTTATTGACCGCTCCTCGAAAATTAAATTAAACTAGTAAACTTTGGAGATGCAAACGAAACTTGAAAATGTATAAATTCCAAATTAAAACCATTAATAAAAGTGGTTAACAATAGCACTAGTCAAAATAGTTATTCCAAATTCTGTTCAGTAACGTACATATTTGGAATAATGTATAATCAATAATTCATATTTCTTTTCCATTTCATTCATAAATTTTTAATCTTTTTAATTTTTTCAACATTTTTTTTATGCAATTCTGTCTCCTACTTAGTACACTAATTATATACATTCATTAGCCTTGTTAAAGATAGCAAACATTGTCGAACGTTCACAAAATTATATTCCTCTTATTGACATTACAAATTTTAAATTACATATTGTGTCTTTGTAAAGCGAACCAGATTTCTTAAACCCATAGGTCCACTTCACCAAAATGAATATGTAATAAGAACACTGCTGGAAAAAAATATCAAGATTTTTTTTTTTCATTATAAACCATTTCAATCTATAATACTACATTAGAGATGGACTGGGCAAATCATTTTTACATATTTTGCGTAGGACAGGTCTGTATTATACCTGTTTTAAAGTTGTTTTTATAATTTTCCATGCCAAATATCAGAATTGAATTTTTGGAGTTTTTCTTTTTAACTTACCATTCTTAATGTGGAAAGTTACAATAAATACATTACTTCCAACTTACTAATCACTATCCAGCAAACTTCCAAAACGGTTTTGTTTCAGAAAGAACTTCTTCAGTGACCACAATGTCTTCACAATTTTCATTCCATCATTCTTGTTCTTAAAAATTTAGAAATAGTTCAATTTCATATTTCTTAGCCCATTGGCTCCAGTAGTATTCCTGATTTAATAATTCGAAAAAATAAATTACATTAAAAGAGTACAAAAATAGAAAAATCTCTATATAAACTTCTATACATTGTCACATGAATTTAACGGTAATTTTGTAAGATTTTTTTACATGATATAAAAGTCAGTTTAAAACTAACTTGCTTTTGGTTCTAGATATGACTCGTTTTATCTTCTGGCAATTAATATTGTAATTTTTATACCTTTCCCGAATTGATTATTGCTCTATCTTATCTCAAAAATATGCTTCTTTGATTCCTAAATCAATTTTATAATATATAATTTGTATTATAATTCAAAGGATGACCTAGTGAAATGAGAATTGATGATGCAATGATTACTTTATTTCATCTGATTAAAGTGAAAAATTATTTCATGTTGAAGAACATAAATACATTATAAATTAATAAAAATAATATAAGCTTTGTTAGCAGGAACGTGAACGATACAACCTACTAATACGATGAGATTTTTGCTGATTTCAAATAAATTTATATACTAAAATGGCCTTAAAAAGTCTAGACTAGATAATAAATTATTTACACTTTGACAACCGGTTCTTTGCGACTTTAGGTTTAATGCTATTGTTGCATCATCAAATCCAGTGATAATTTTAATGAAACTTGAAACGATTTTTATAAAGCACTATAGTGTTTAACCTAATATAGAGTAATATGTGAAAAGCAACTGTTCAAGCAATACAATGAAATGATTATGCATCCAGTTAAAGACTGTTCATTAATGATAAATCTTTGATCTAGTTATCAATAAAATTTTATATGTTTTTAATAGTTAATAGTTTATAGCTTATAATAGTGTTACAAGTAGTCATATTAGCTACTAATGCAGTAGAAAACAGTAAATATTCTATAGTATTATTGCACTGTTCATGAGAAAATTTACGATTTGCTAGTTACTGTAATAACTTTAATGATATGATGTTTTGAAGGACTTTTGATTTGTTTTTTTTTTCTCAAGAGCTAAATGATTATTTTCTATCTACTTACTTGAAAATTATTATCTTATTATGACGGCAACTTATCATCTGGTGCCTTCTTTTGTAGGAAAAAATGAACATTTGGCACCTTCATATAATGTTACAACTGACCTATCAAATCACATTAATAAGGACGTAAAAAGGTAAATTATTTACATATATCGTTTTTCTCCATTTTTTTTTTGTTTTTTTTTTAGAAAAAAAGGGTATTAAATCGAAATTATTCCATCAAATCTGATTTTTTCCATTGTTTATATTAATTTTTGTTTCTTTGTAACTTTTCTTATAAAATATTTAGGCATCTCTAATTTGTAATTTATTCTAAACCATCAGTGTTACTTTTGCAGGCCTTTAGCGAAAGGTCGCATATTACTTCATGAACAATGTTACATTCCAAAGACTTCCATCCATACACTGGCAGGCTTGACATTTACAGTATTATTAGCATGGGTGTCCTTATATGTGATTATTAAAGATGCAGTATTACCAAAGTCGGATCTATTCAAGATATTGTTCTTGATTCTTTGTTCATATTCATCTGGAATGCTTTTTACAATGATTGGATTACCTCATGTAGTAGGAATGTTTTTAATTGGTTCGGTGTTCCGAAGTGTTGGTTTTTTTAATCTGACTTCAAAATATAAATCAATTATTGTAACACTCAGGTAAATTACTCACAATAGTACTTTATATATTCAAATATATACAATTTTATTTAATTTTCTGTAATTTCAATCCCAGATTATTAGCAATATCAGTGACCATAACGAAATCTGGACTTGGACTTAATATAGATGCCATAATCAAACATAAATGGTCTGTCCTAAAATGTTCATTTATACCATGCACCGTAGAAGCGCTTGTGTTTGCTATTTTGGCAAAATATGTATGCCAGCTTCCTTGGCTCTGGGCAATTATGTTTGGGTAAATATTTAACTTTTCATATTTAATTTTCTGTGTTGCCTTGTTAAAAAGATATTAGTTTGAATAGTTTTCATTAAAGAAGGTTTGAATTATGAAATATTAATTATTTCTTCAACTCAGAAAATTGGTTTTTGATGGATTTTATTGCACACACACACACAATATATATATATATATAAAATCACACTCTCAGTGTCATTTTGAATGTTTTAGGTTCTTATTTATTTTTAAATGACAAGCCCACTTTATTGTAGTTAAGCGATTTGATGTAGAAAGCTAAAAACTGGGTTCAAAAATTATAGTGTACTACATGAATTGTTTGTATAGTTTAGTTATATTTCTCGTATCTTTCGAGCCACGTCGATTTTCAGTTTGAAATAGAAGTGCCCGAAGGTACTAAGTGGTTAGGAGGATCTGGCGAACAGTGTGAAGAAATTAAGGATTAGACGAATGTAAATTTTTACGTGCAGGAGTAATTCTCCTCGTGCGCAATCCGAAACCAATAATCTATTTGAGATGAAAAATGGCCCTCAAGCCAATGAGCGAAATCCTAAAGCTGAGGTCATGTTATGCCCTCTTCAAAGCGTTTCGGTTCTGAAGGATAGACGACTGGAGATTTTGGACCTTCTGTCCAAAATGCTCTAAAAATCCCGATATCCCTGTTCATAGGAGAAAAACTTCTCCTCCATAGCCTAATCTTATGTGGTTAAAAAAAGAATTGTCGAGATTCCATAGACAAATGATATAGTTGCATTGGTGAGAGCAGTGCATCGACACTGATGGTTCATGCATATTTGCCGATATTGTAGCCTTTAAGGAGGCAAAGAACTATAAATCACTCTCCATTACGAAACAAACACCTCTTAAAGGTGTTATGAAACAAATCTCTTAACGTAGATTAAGAGATGCTTATGTATGAGAAATACAAACTCCAGCTGCAATATATTTAGGGAGCTTAGTTACTTTTTTTCTTCTTTTTTGAGGACAGTGCATTGCGACCTGAAATATCTATTGTGCTTCCCGGAGCCTTATCAGTGCAATGCCGGCCTCCGAGCAGTATTCTTAGCTACAGATCCGCCCGGTGATGGGCAGTGAGGAAGAGAAAATCTCTAGGCACTAGGTAGAGGCTCCTAGGAAGAGAAAATCTTAATGGCAGCACTTTAATTATTGGTAAGGGGGTCGTCAGTGACTTGGGAGGAGAGAGTGATTTCTTTTACCAAATCAGTATAGGCAAGAGCAATTACCAAGCAATATATCCGACTTGCTCGTCATTATATGCAGTCATCTGTATGGAACATACCATTATCTAGTCACAATATTATTTCTCTCATTTTCATTCATTAATGTACATTTTGACCCTTCCTTTTATTTCTCTATTATAATTTATGTAATTATTTGGCTTGTTGGTTTTCTCTCCTTTATGATATTTGACAAAACAAATCTTTTTCTTGTTTTTTGAGCTTGTATTGCTGCTTACATAACTTGTAAAATTGTAAATTTCAATATTTTTTGCTTTTAGAATTCATATTTATTCTCTGAATGTGTTAATATCCTGAACTCAATATAATTGAGCAGCTATATTTACTACATATTTCCTCATACTCCTTCGTATATATAGCATTATGCTACTGTTTCTTTGAAACATATTCTCGGGAAAAATGGATTTTTGGGGTTAAACAGTAGCATAATGCTTTCCTCTAAAGTACCACTTTAATATATTGTGTGGCTTTAACCCCTATACAGTATTAATATACATTAGCAGCATTGATAGAATTCAAAATTTGAAGAAAATCAGTTAGCTGGAAATGCGATTTTACAGAATAGTTTTCTGAGTTTTGGAATTTTCTCAAAAACGGTTACAACTATTTCCTTTTAACTTGGAATGCTTGCTTCACAAATAGAAACGTATCTCTCTTATTTGAAACATTTTTCTGAAAAATTGTTGTTAGGTTTTCCTGAGGAATCTGAAACGTTAAAATTCTAATGTGTTTGTTCATTATTGGCTCTCTACAATGTAATCATCCTGTATCTGCCTCTGTGGTAGTTTGGTATTTATCTTTCTACCACCTGCTTACTTATAAAATTTAATGAAAATTTGTCATGTTATATTTTTGACTGTAATGCTTTTTCCCAGTCAGACTTTGTTGAGAATTCAAATGTATGGTTGTGTAAGGAAAGTGAACTAATCATTTCTTCAGGACATTGGCATCTCATCTCTTTGGGAATCCCAGCCTAACAATATAAACACTTACATCACTCCCAAACACTCACATAAAACATACAACTCTTGCAGAAAGTAGTTGGTGTGTTAACCTAGAGTTAGCGAACCCAATGGCAAATTCTTGCTCATCAGTCATCACCACACAAAATCCATTACATGTACACGTTCTCCACTTTAGGACGAGCACTTTCTGTTTACAAACAGTGACATTAAGGGAGCCACAAGAGACCTTCTACTTTGCTTTGGGTTTAGATTATTGCACTGCGACCTCCGAGCAGTGCTCTCTAGCTACAGATAACACTGCCCATCACCGGACAATGAGCTGTAGACATTACTAGGAAGAGGAAATCCAAGAGCACAAGCTGGATTCGAACCCGTGACCTCCGAGTCGCTAGTCCAGCGCGCGATACCATTGAGCTAATTCCTTCCTTCTCCCTTGGCTTACTCCAGTTAACTAGGGACGGAGATCCTAATTTGTGTACTGTGTTTCTCCTTGTCTGTAAAGAGTAGAGAGTATGTAGTTTAAGTGTATTATTTACTGTTCTGACGGAGTGCATAGAGTATGAGCTGTGGTAACCCGTGGGATCGCTACTCCCCAAGTAACTGCATGCAACAAACACCCCTTGCGGGCATGCTTTGGGTTAACAGCCACCCCTCCTTTGTATATCAATATTTACTTCTACAACGGTGAGACAACTTGAATGTCTTGAAAGAATTAACGATGATGTGTAAAATTGATTTTATAAATAGATAATTTTTAAAATTCTCTTTTGGAGATTTGTGGACTATATCTTTATTTCACCAATATTGCTGTTACAGGATCAAAGTTTGAAAAACTAAACTATAAAGAGTTTTTTTATTAATTATTTTATCAAGAAATTTATCTACTTTACAGATATATAATTTGTGCTCTATCTTCAGGACCATTACTAAATGCATTGCATCACTTAAAAAATCAAGGGACTTACGAAAACACAAGAATGAAATCAATTTTGGAAAATTCTGCATATTTAGATAATATTTATAGTATTTCAGCCTTTACAGTGTGTTTGAATACATTAGCTCTAAGTGGTAAGTTGTATAATGTTCTACATGATGTGTGATAAATAATTAATTTTTTTTTTTTCAAACTTTAAGGTGATATACCTTTGGCAATTTGTTATGGAATACTTGATTTAATTGTGGCATTTTTCATTGGATTAATATTGGGATCACTTACTGCCTGTTTTCCACATAAAAAGGATGTATGACCCACTTAGTATTATTTTTAAATTTCAGGCTAGATTTCGCTGAGAAAAACTATTTAGCGCATATCTCTAAAAGATTTATCTAGAATTTATTAAATCATAGTTTTCATTATTATCAAATATCAAACACATTTTTCTTTGCTTTGCAGTTTGAATTTTACGTTTTTCTTAGCTTTCTAGTTTTATGATTCCATATAAGTATTAACTTTTACCTTTTTAACTTTATTTTTCTATAGAATGCTCATTTTATGCAATATTCAAACGTTTTATAGAAACATATGCTGCAAAAGCGATGTCTGCTAGTTTTCCTCAATGGCGTATGCACTTATTTTGGACTAAAAATAATTGGGTTTCCTTCTGGCGGAGCATTATCTTGTTTCGTTGCAGGTGCCACATCTTCATTTTGTTGGAAAACTCAAGGATGGACTAGTTATGTATGTCTTTGAAATTTAAGCTTCATTGAATCCTAAAATTTGTCTATTGCACTTTATAAAGTATTGGACATATGATGAACGATTTTTAAGATTGAATTTTTAGAAGTGACTTGCTTTTAATAATGAATGTTTTTATCCTACTAAATTAAAAATCTAGTCACTGTTGTGATCGCCAAAGTAATTATACATATGAGAAATATTAATAAATAAATTAGTATTTGTTTATTTAATAAGATTTGATTCTAAATGCAATGTGATTCCAGCGGTAGAAGTAGAATTCTTAAAATCATACTATATTTCTGTAGTAAAACAAATAATTTAAGTTTGTTAAGGGCTTAATAAAATAAAGAAAAAAAGCATTTTTATTTCTGTTTTGCTTAGACTTCTTTTTTATACAATGTTAACTTAGGATACAATTGTGAATTGAACGTTTATCCATCAGCAATATACCCCACATTAAAAGCTTAATGGTAAAAAATAATTATTTTAATTATTTTTATATTTCAGAACCCTGTTTTAAACTTTGAATGCAAATTATGGAGTTTCCTGATGGAACCATTACTTTTTGGTCTTGTAGGTACTGAAATTGATTTTAAAATTATAGACATATTAGAAGTTCTTACTGCGACTGGAATGTTTCTAGTAATTGTACTAGTAAGTAAAAATAATATGTATTACTATTGTTATTGTTTGTGGGGAACAACTCAAACCCTGCGTTATCTAAACTACTCTGGGCCCTTACAGCTACCTAAAGAAAAATCAGAAATCCTGTCCTGGACTCAATCCTAGAATTCCCATATATTCAAAACACTTCTGGTACCCTCTAAGAAATGAGAGGGATTCCTTCTGCTCACGAACTTTGAACAAGAAATCTGTAAGAGTTCCTTGCATAGGTATATTTTCATATCTCCTTTAGAGGATCTGTTCGAACTTAGATACTTCAGAAGACCATAAAATCTCCAATTTGAACTATTTAGAACCCTAATCGTGTTTCTGATTGTCAGGTCTTCTGGCAAGTCACTAAGCTCAACCATAAGAATGTGAAGCTAGATAGAAAGTAATGTCCATTGTAAAGATAACAGGTTCGGCCTAATTAGCCAACTTATCTACTTGCTTATTTCAAGAGGTTCCCGTGTAAACAAACTAGGAGGACATCCTAAAAGGAAGATAAACTCCCTAAGCCTTTATAACTTATTTGGAAATGGAGAACATGAGCTTTTTCCCTGACACTTGACTATACCAAAACACTGACCCCTTAAGGAATTTGAGTTATGTTCCCCACTCATCCGAAATAAAATATATATTATTTTAATTATAAAAAAATATATCTCATTCTATTGTTTGTTAAATATATACCTTTGCAGGTGCGAGGAATTGTAGGATTATTTATTTTGATTGGAGACAATTTTGAATTAAAAGAAAAGTTTTTTATAATTTTATCATGGATGCCCAAAGGAACAGTACAGGTATGTGATGCAAACATTTTTTTTTATCAGTAATTAAATAAGTGTGGCTTATAAGAATATTGGATTGTATTTAATATATCAACGTAATTTGTGTAATTTCAATTTCCTTTTTGTTATTTCTGAAGGTGTAATAATTTTCTCACATGCTTTTTTTTTATATTTGAATTAACATGTATAAATGTTTTCTCAATAATTTCTTCTGGAAATAAAAGAAAATATGATATTTAAAATTACCATTGACAATAGTACTGGCGATATGGTTATTTAAAAAATACTAATTAAATATTAATAATGATAATAATACTTTGATTGAAATTCATGAAATGGCTCTATTAATAGTACAAGTTGTTAAAATTGATCGATTAATCAATTTGATAAAGAAAAGGAAAAACTGGAAGTATACCCTTGCTCTGCATTAAGAAATGATGAATATTAATGAGGTCTTTTATTATAAAATTATCTCTATTATTAATTATATTTTAATTTCCTGAACTACATTAAAAGTAGCGTTAATGTGTATTATTGATATTGTTAGGAATTAATAGATCAAAAGATATTATTAGTAGCGTTTTATACCAAAGCTCATAAAACTTTATTGTAGTTATGAGCTGCTTCCAATCTTACAATCAGAAATACATAACTTTTCATACGAAATGGTTAAGAATCCATTTCATTAACGAAACCCACTTACCTGTTGAAGTAACCTAGAAATGAGAAATAATATTAGTAGAAAATCTGCCACTTTAGTAATCTTGCAAATTTGTAAAAACCTGTTACATAAAAACTTTGTTATCACTTTTGTAATGTTATTATTATATATTTGTTATTCTTTAAAATCATCAAAGTAAATTCTTTATTTATAGGCAGCCCTTAGCCCTCAACCACTAGATATGTTAAGAAAATCAGGTACACCAGAAGAAGTAGCGCTACAGAAAGCCGAAATGATTATAAGAATATCAGTATTGGGTGTAATTATTATTACAACCTTATTTTCTCTTATAATAAAATTCTCAAACAAGAAGTTGTTGACAAAAGACGAAAATACAAATGAGGTGGCTTGAACATTTTCTTTTCTGCCTCTTAATATATTTTCTTTTCCTACAAATCAAATTGTCTTTAAATCATATGTATATACAACGGGATTTATTATACTTGTTTATGACAACATATTTGTAGGAATAAAGATTCTTTTTATCGCTATTCTGTTGCTCTCCTTGAATATAAAAGTTCTCCTTGTTCCATTAAGTTCACAAGTCCTTAAAGGTTCATGTACATACATCTTAATGAATGACAACCTTGTGGATGTATGTTCAATTTTATATGCAAAATTAGTATATTTTTCGATTTTTTATGCTAATTACTTTAGCTCAAATGGAATGTCACTAAGTCAAAGTTTGAGGTGCATAATAAATTATTGACGGATAGTTTGATGAGTGCGTTCTGTTATCTTTAATTCTGTTAATCCTCAGTTTTAATGTTTTACGTAATACATTTAATATTTAACAGGAATGAATTCAAATAAATTTAATGAAATTATTAATTGCTTCAATCAGCTTCTAAGTTTGTGGCTGCAATGAACTGCTACTTAACATATTTTTATTGCAGTATTAATACAGTAGTGCAATAACGAATTATATATACCCATTCTCAATTGTAATGCCTTGAGCCCTTTCACAAGCGCACTGATATGCCCGGGCTAGGGTGGGGGCATACAATCACAATCAACTGACGTAGAGCTGTCTGCAAGTGTAAGGTGTGCGTGTGAGGGACGGACCCGTTCGTTCTCTTCTCAGTTGACAGTCTTACGCGGATTGTTACGCTCTTCTTGCCAAGGAGAAATTAATGGCTTCTTTGCAAGATGGGAATTCAAATTGTGTGGAAGATATTACATCTAACAAAACACCTTCACCTGAAAAAGATGAATCCCCGGGTAACAAGTCGAACAAAATCAATTGCGAGACTACCGTCAACATTAGCACTAATTCTCGTAAGTTTTCCTTTTTTTTGTAAATTATATTTCTTTGTACACTTAACTGGCATTTCTGAACACTGTTTTTATTTGTATTATTAAATTAGGTCAGTAACTAACATAACCCGGATTTAATTCCATTGAGTAGATTAACCCCTTTTTCGAAACTTCTCGTCTATTTCAAAAATTTACTATTATTATTATTATATCAAAAGTCTCTTATTGATTTTAAACCTTCCTTGCTTATGTTTGGTTCCAACATATTTATATTCAGTCAGTAATAATTAGAATAAATTCTATTTTCCCAGTTAATTAATTCAGTGAATGTTATACCTAATTTTTCATGTCAAAAGGCCAATTAACACTAATTCATCTAAGAAAAAAATTGAAGAATTTTTAACTAATGAGAACTAACCTTTAATTTTTTTTCTTTGTTTATGTTAGATATGTTTAAATAATATTAGTTCTTTGGACTTGTAATCAACTTTTCTTAGATCGAAACTGAAACACATTAAGCAGTTACCTTAAATTTTGATCACTAATAAAATTAAAGTGATATGAAATAATATACGGCATTTGTAACTTCCTTATTTAAACCATTAATACACTGTTTTCACTATTCACAATAATTAAGTTAAATACTATAGTACACTCTTATTAGTTTTATTTATTGTTTCAGCATCGAAACAAAATTCCCCACAGAAAACTGTCTCTATCGTAGAAGTCCCAAAAAAGGATCCTGATGATAAAAACTGTGATAAAAGGTAATTGCTCTTTATTTTTTTATCAAAGTGTTTGTGGAGGTTATATTTATGTTTTATTAGCGTTCAGTGGGATGTGAACACGTATCGTTCTAAGTGTTTAACTTCAGAGAGTGTTTTGGGTAACAGTCGTAGGCAAAAATTCCTTAACGAGTAGTTGAATATTCCTATACAACAACTATGATTATTGTGAGTTTATTTCGTTCACATTTTAAAGTGAGAGAGAAACAGTGGTCTTATTTTCTAAGAATCTGGTGTTTAAAGCGCTTTCATTATACTGCTTAGAAATGTTTACCACAAATTATTTTATAATCTATCATTACTTATTTATAGAATTTGAAGTTGTAAATTGTGACCTTTTTTATTTAAGTAAAATATTAATCATCAAATAAGACTGAATTTTAAAAAAATAGTTGAACCTATTTTTGGGTTTCTTTATGGGGAAAAAAATATTAATAACTAGATTTATATGATTTTATTTGTCGTAGCATGCATATTTTCCAGATGCACAATCCCAGATCTTATCCAGCACCGTTGATCCATCCACATAATATTAAACAAGAATTTTATTTGACTGTTGTTTCTCGTAGATATTTCAATCCAGAAATAGTTTCCTTAAATTTTTCCTTGTTTGCTAACTAGCAGGCTATTTTGCATGGATGGTTTTGCATTGTGCTAGACCCTAGTCTTTTTTTGATATTTAATAAAAAATCCGAACATGGACAAACGCCTGAAATTGGTTGATGACAATAAAATAGCCCCATTCAAAATCCCTGATGGTGCTGTTTTGCCTTTATAGCTGATTTGTAAAAGTGTAATACAATATATTCATTTACTAATAAGACGATTGTCTTTAATTTCGGAACCTCATGTATGAATTTGCTTTTTATAATGGACAGTGGAGTATGTCCTAACTACTTTTTATAATCTATTGTATCTATCTTCATATTACTCTCATCTTATTAGTTCCTTAATACAAAGTGTTTATTGTTTATTTGTATTCATTGTTCATACAATTTTGGTTCTTAATGATGATGATGGTACTGTTGTTTTCTATTGTTTTATTTTAAATAATCTTCATAGATTACATTAGACTTTTATTATATAGTTAGAAGAGAGAGTTTTTTCATTATAGTAACTAATTAGAAGCAAAAAGATTTAATGTTTGTTGGAATTTCATTTTTTCTTTGTAACTTGAATTACCTATACCTTCCTTTTAGGAACACTTTTTTCAATATAAGGCGGAATTTATAAGAATTGCATGGCACTTTTTTAATTCAATGTTGCTGCCAAAGAAATCGCTAAACATGCAATGTACTATCTACTACTCGGTACAACTTTCGCAGGTTCACTTACATGTGCCGGCATTCTCCAGCTAAGTAGGTTATAGATTTCATGAATTTAGGTGGGGAGTTTGTAACGTTTATTCTACTTTTTATTAAATATTTATAAGTTTTTTTTATTTATTTTTTGTTCAAATTTATTGCATATTATCTCTCCATTCATTTCAAGTCTTTTTATTGGAATTTAAAGTAGAATAGACAATATTTTTTGTTGTTGAATTTGAAAAGTATTTTAGTATATGAAGTGGTATTGAAATATTTTCAATTATTTTTCTAATTTACCTACTTCTCTGTAACCTCTTTTTTTCCATTTTTTGTTAGATAAAATATGTTTAAAAAAACGAACTAGAGTGCATTACATCCATTTTTTTTACCCTTTCTTCCTTTCCAAGGAATTAGCTTAATTATAAATACAAAATAATTATGAAGATAGTGTTTGTTAAATCTAGTAAATCTCAATCAAAGTTTTCAGTTCTTCTTCGTTCAAAAAGGCATTTCTATTTCCAGTGTTTGCCTTGAATTCCTCGTCTGGGCGATCACTTCATTGTCCAATTTTTTTAAATTCAGTGACCATTTTTTTTCTCAGTTCCTTATTTCTCTCAGTTATCCTTTTAGTTTTAGCGACGTTGATGCAGCTAGAAAAACAGGAAATATAAACACATAAATAAATTTATGATTTATGAAACACATAAATAAATTTATGATTCTATTTTATTGATAGCAACAGTAAGGTTAATATTTATTTCACCTGGATTTGTACACATCTTCATTGTATAGTTCAGTGAGGAAAAAAAGTGAAAGAGCAATTTTATCAGATTGTCGGGTATTTTTTTTGTTGCATTAGCTGTGAAGGCCATAGCCATAAAGGTAGATCATTTAAAAGTACATAACTAATACATATAAACACGCTGTTCATTGACTTATTATGTTATACGCCTGATACTTCCAAAATATATTATTATGAATGCTATTTAATAATTTAATAAATCAACACTCCATGTGTGTACCTCCCTGTGTAACCCACAATCCAGCACATTGTCTGGGTATAAAAATGGAAAAAGTTTTAATCTAACTTTATTCATTGAGAATAAATTTGCAAATAGCTCCCATATTTTGCTCTTTTTTTTTGGCCATTTTATTGGCTTCATTAATTTCTTTGACCATCTTAATTGTATTAGTACATCAAAAATAAATAGATAGCTATTTTTCTATATTTTTAAAAAGTTTCACTAAAGATTCATTTTATACGAAGATGTGTTGGCCATTTCCGTGGCATTAACTAAGTCATAAAAGAGGTCATGAATCTCAGCCGGTTTAAATAACATCTCGCTGGAGACTGTGTGCAGATAATTGCTTCATAACGGATATCGACTTGGGAGATCTCGTGATTCATTTAGTACACATTAACATTCCAGTGATTATGTGCGTTGATTGGCACAATTTATTTAAATGATAAATATATAATATATAAATATATAATATTAAAGAATTTCATATCCATTTAACTTATGGATTATATTTGGCCTAGTTAATATTACAAAGTAAGCTTTGCCCATCGTTGTTATTGAGTATTAAGAAATTCCTGTAAAGATTTAAATTCAATTAATGTTTATTCGGTGAATATTAAAAGACCACTATATGAAATCAGACTCTAAGGTAGTTTTTTAAGTTTTTTTAAAGAAAAAAATATCCATTAGTTCAGTGACTGCATGTTCTGAAGCAGTTTTCCGAAAAAATTTTGAGAGAATAGAAGCATTTATTTTGATTAATAATACATAACTGTTTTTCAGGGTCTTTTCAAAAGCTTTTAAATGTCACAGTTAATTTTTTTTTTAATAAAGTTTCTTTCTTTTTCCTTTTCTTTTTTTTTTTAAACTTAAAATAGTTTAAATTAACATTTATTCTTTTATTTGTTGTTCCAAATATTTTGTCAACTCTCAAAAAGATTTTTTCATCGAAAGATTATTGTTAATTTAGAATATAAAATAATAAAAGTTCTTCATAGAAATCTAGTAGATTCTCTCTATATACACTGATATTTTTAATTGAGAAGTCCGGCTCAATTCTAAAATTAAAAAAAAGTGATTATTTTTAAAAATCTGACATTAAACGCTTCCACAACTTTCTTTTATTGCAGTTCTCACAGTTCTAAATTCATAGATTTTCTTTAAAGTTGGCGTTTTTATTTAATTTCTCCCTGTAAAATATTTTATATAAAGCATATATAATTTAGAAATAGCAAGTTTAAAGAAAGAACTTGGAGTTGTTATAGAGAAACTGGCCAAAAAAATATTCCATAAACAGTTAATATTGTTCGATTTTTGTCCGAAACTTTCGCATGAGATCCCTCGGTCATATTTAACTTCCTACTTTTTGAGAAGTGCAGCACATCATAAACATCATTATTTAAAAAAAAAAAAAAAAAAAAAATTACACAAAAGTATAAAGGAATCCAATTGTATGTTACATATAAACAATCTCTTAATCAGGAAACCTGATTACATTGTTCTTTTGTAAAATATCGCATCTTAATTGAACCTAATTCTGTTGTGAATAGCTATTGTGGTGCGTCTCAAATGTTTAACATAGATACATTTAAATTGTAATATTCTTCTAACAGAAATCTAAGGAATTAGTTACCTATAAAGTTTTCCTTAATTTATTCTGTTTTATATTATAAGGATTTATTATACAACAACTTTCAAATACCATCTGATGAAGCGAGGTATTTGAATTTTCGAACATAAATCGAAAGAGATTAAAAGTTCAACAATTTCTCTAAAACACACATTGACACACACAAAAACATATATGTATATATAAAACATCTGGCGATTAATTAACATTTTTGTATCTAAAAATGTTTTTTTAATAGTCTAGAGTGAAATCCAGAGTGTAATCATTATAATTATTTAGGTATACACTTACTACTTAAATGTGTAGGCAAACAAATTTAGCCTCAAATATTTCCGAAGCAAAGCTATGTCTGAACATGATTTGGAATGGAATTGTAAGAATTAATGCTATTTATTTTGCAAAAATATTTATTATTTTAACAATTATTTAATATCATTCTTTGGGGCGCATTTAATTGTTATGACCTCAAGTCTGGGAAGGAACCCATTATGAAGAGTTATAAAAGATGTTCCTTTTTTTTTTCTCGGCCATTCTGAACCTTGCAGCCCAACATAGGTTAGATATTTTATATTTGTCCAATTCTTCAGCTGAACTGACGACGACCTTTAATCCAGGCTGGAAAGGTAGACGCTTTCCTGTCTTCTCGCCTGTTACATAATGGGCAGATTGGGGATCCGGTAACGCCTGCCTAATACAAATGTTTTCATAGGAAGTCGTGGCCAGTCAACAGCGGAACTTGCAGCTTCAGAACGAGGTAGGAATTGCCTTTCCTTTTCTTTCCTTTGGAGGAGAGCTTTCCAGTTCCTTCCATCCGTCTTTTCGTCATATTTACTCCTCTATTTTTTTTGTTTAACTTGGCATCGAAAATCCTTTTTTAATTGTTGTGTCTAAATCAGATGGTTCTATAGAGGAGCCCTGCTTGGTCATTCGATCCATACTGTCCATTATAACAATACTTCTTGTCCTTTTAGAATCATTTCATGGATGATTCTCTTGCAATTGGCCTCAGCAGCATTTTGAGCGTGATCTGGCATGGACAGTGCTTGAATTATCGCTTGGGAGCCAGTGAGCATAACTATTTCCTTTTCAGACCTAGTAGTCACATGCTCTACGCTAACTGAACTCTATATAGTTTACCATTATCGGCCCATGACGCAAGCGGGGCGTTTGCGCTGAATGCCGTCGAATAAACTCCGGCTCCAGCCACAGTCTGCTGACCCATCTGTGTACATGTGATACAATTCTGAAGATATATATCTCTCATTAATAGTTTCTAAGGCTGCCATTTTCATATCTGCTACGTTGACACTGGTCTGCTTATTTATTTGTTGTAGCAGGTTGAGGCAGTTTGAGGCCAGGGCAATGTTCCAAGGGATAACGATTGCTTCAGTAAATGGTTGCCTATGCCCAAATGAAGATCCGGCTCACTTTGTAGTGCTTGTTTTTCCGCTAGGTAAGTTTTGCTGCGATTTTAAACAAAGTTTTACACACAGCTGCATTCCAGCCAGTTTTCTTCAGTCCTTAACACTTCTAGCCAAGGAGGATTGCAGCTTTTTCCCTTCTTTTCTGAAGTGGCACAGTCTTCATCCCCATCATCTTTCATTTATTGCGAAACCGGCTGTCCATCCATTTTTGTCCACACTCTCAAATTACATTACATGTCAGATTGTAGACTTCGCAAACTAGTTGCTACGGATATTTAAAAAAAAAAAAAAATTATTCAGCAAAAGAAATGAATAAAAATATTGCAAAATATTTTATAGATCCTATGATTAGTTCATGTGATATATTTCAAAGAATCCAAAAATTATGTTCAGCAAGATTTCTGGAATAATTTAAAAGAAAAATTAGTGAATGCTCTAGATATCCAGTTTATTAGGAACTAATATCAGGAATAATGGGGATCGCCATTATTTGGTAAACGCTAAGCTCACTTTAGACCAGATGAGGTGTTATGAATGCCCGTGGAGATGTACTCAAATTTTGTTGTCACATCTTCCACCAGCGTAATGAGTGTAACGAAATAATTTTAGTTCGAATATAGCATTGCTATTTTCTCTCACTCATAGTAACAGGAAGTATGGCGATCGTGCCAGACTTTTCAAATTGAGTTTTTACCGGAAATACATGTTTTGAGGTCCCTTGAATACGAAGAAAAAAAGGTAACGAATGGGCTGGGTGTGTGTTATGATTATCTCACGAATATCTCAAAAAACTTGGCATTCCGTCTAGGCACTACCACCGATAGTGCAGGCAAAATCGTGCCTTCGTGCAGGCACGAAGATTTCGGGCAAAATCCATTACCGCAAGTGCGACTTCAGTTTTTCGTTATTTTTTTTCTTAAACTGCCCCAACGATTTGCCGTACAATTCGAATACTATCTAAACACATAGACATTTATCTATCGCTTTTATTGGAGACATTTTCCTGGCAAAACTGATTGACTGCTCTGGGGGAACAGTAGCATTATGTTTTCTTCTAAAGTACCACTTCAATATAACACCGACTTCCGGACAGTGTTTTTTTTGTTCAAACGGAAAATCACGAAAAAGTTCAAATATATTTCTTTTAGTAAATAGGGATTTTACTCAATGGTTTTTTTTTTTTCACGATCTTCTTGTGAACGGATTATATTATTATTAACTAGACATATCACTTTTATTTGTAGTGATAGTTCTATCACTTTTATTTGTAGGAGTTTTTCAGAAAATTGATTTTAATAGTGACCTTTTAATGTTGAAGGAGCTGTGAAATTAAGGTGTCATGGCAACATTTATCAAGTTCACTTCAATCTTTTCTATATGATATTAAGAACAATGAATTATATTGTCAGCATTTTCTAGTTAAAAAAAAATATATCTGGTGTGAAATACATCCTGTCTTTCTCTTCCTCCTGTTCAAAACATATTTGTACCAACATAAATACAGGTGGGTGGTAGGGGAATAAGCTAAGCTACTAAGCTTGGCTGGTAGACAAGTGTTTATTTTATTCTACCCTAGTAGAGCGTAACAAAAACAATGAACCAACTGCATATAACATTTGAAATTTAAGGTCCCCAAATTCTGCAAAAAAAAAATCGTTTTTTTTTTTGTTTGAAAAATGATTCAAATAAAAGTGTTACGTTATCATACCAGTTAGTATAACAACTTTCCAACCTCAAAAACCTTTTCTATAAAACGCACTCCCAAATACGCGAAACCTAGTACCAGCGAAACGGTGACACTGACATAAATAGTGATATACCGTTTCCCTGACTCCGTCGTCGCAATTCTGACAAATGGGACTAGACGTCCTCCCTACGTTGAACAAGTGACTAGACACCCAAGTGTATCCAGTCACAACCCCCACCAAGGTCCTCAGACCTGTCCTACTGAGGGACAGGAGATATTCCGAAATTCCCTGCTTATTTACTTTTATAAATCTTTTAGCTTGGAGGCACCCCTGCGTGTCCCCCCCAGCATTTCTCCAAGACTCTCATCTCCCTCTAATCTTTTGTCACGAAACTTCTTTGTGACGGCAAGGGCTGGTTCAGGAACACAAAATGGTAATGATGATCCCTCCCTAGCCAACTGATCCGCCCTCCCATTGCCCTCTATTCCCGCATGTCCGGGAACCAATAGAGACGCACCTTACCCCTCCGCGCCAAAGCATTAAGCCTTCTTCTACATTCTCCCACTCAGTGCGGCCTGACTATTAGAGAAAATCCGCACCTCTTTGATCTTTCCCTGCCACTCCCCCATAAGGCGGCAGCATTCAATAATGCCCACCACCTCGGACTGGAAGACAGTGGCCAAACCACCCAAGGCCACCCCCTCTATCCAACTCCTGCAACCATGAATAAAAGTGATAAGTATATATGTGTGTGTAGATAGTATCCGAAGTAAAAGAAATACTGTGGGGGCCATTTACAGAAAATCACGGAAAACTGAAGAAGAAAAAAACATTCCATAAACTCGCACTTCTGGTTAATGGATTATACTGGAAATCTAAGTGTCCGATGCAGTGGTAGTGCCTAAATGGAATACCAAATTTGCGCTTCCCATGACTTTTTGTTTTTAAGATATTTTGCAGAGTTTTGAGAGTTTATGCAGACTTTTCGATAAAAACATTTTTTTGTATTCATGGGACTCCAAAAACATGTATTTCCGGTGAAAACCAGGCACGAAGTGGAAGTAAGAGGAAGTAAAAGTATATGAAGTGCAAGTTACGAAGTAATTTAAGAGAAAGTCATGTGAATAGCCCACATTTATTAGAATTTAAAGATAAGAAACTGATTTTAAAATGACTTTAGTTTTGAAATGTTTAAATTTTTTTTTTGTAGACTCTTAAATTAAAAGAAACAAAGAGAAAAACAAAAAAAAAGTTGTATGCAGGGTTATCTGTTTGTAGAAAATGTTTTCAACTTTCTGATTGATCAAAACTATTATATATCAGTAAAAGAATAAATATACAATTTTTAATGATATTCTTGATAGAAAATCGTTTAATACTGTAAATAAACATTATTTTTGTAACAAAATTCACTTACGACACTTTTTATGCAATTAACGGTGTTAATGTTGTTGAAGAGAGAAATTAACATTTGTAGAATGCCTGCTATTTATTTATGTACATGTGGAGGGGATACCAAGGTCTCAAATTCATTCATTATTCCCCATTCTAAAGTCGTATAACTGATTTTTTTTTTTTTTTTTTATAACTAGTGCATTGCATTGTTTTTATTTTATACTTCCTCATTCTTAATGAACTATTTACTGCTTTTCTACAAGCTCAATAATTGCTAATGACCGCAAATAGCATTTACTTGATTATTATATTGTTTATGATCACAATAGCAGCCATACTTAATAGCTATGCCATCAATATAAATAACAAATTTTTTTCAACGCCTTTCGCAGATTCTTTGATTACGATCAGATCACAGTTATTACTCATTTTTATACTGCTAATTATTTGCTCAGTTGTACATAAGAACAAGTATTGCATTCATATCATATACTTTCGAATTTGAGTTTTCCATCAGAAATACTGTGAACAAAAAAGTACCTTTTAGAAATTGGTCTGTATGAGAGCGTATAAGTAATTGACCAACCGGAAGTCGCACTCTACATGTATGTTTCTTTTTCTTAGTTTCCTCTTTAATTGCTGTTCCGGTGTAACTTCCATATAAACACTCTTAAGGACCATTCAATATTTAGTATAAAATAGGTTTGTAATAAATTTATCTACTATAACTGTGAGGATTACAATATCATTTAAGTGTTTCACACCATTTCTTTTTATTCTGTGATTATCTTTTAATATAATCAAATGCCTTTGTAAAATTATTTTTGCATTTAAACATAATAACCTTCATCTCCGACTGGCGAAGAAGTCTGTTGCTTTCACCTGACTAGGCAAAGAGGTCTGTGTTACAAAAGTGTTTTAAGTAACACTTAAATCAATCAAATGCACATTTTTTTTTGCCAATTCTTTTTTTTTTACGATTTTTACTTTCTCATACTTTTATATAGGAAGCATTGTGTGATTGCATCAGATTTTCGATATTGAGTTTTCACCGGAAATACATGTTTGGAGTTTCCTGTGTACGAAAAAAATGTTTTAAGGGAATAGTCTCTCTCTTTCTTTCTCTCTCCCTCTGTGTATGTATATATGCATGTCTGTCTGTGTATGTGAACAAAATATCTCAAAAACGAATAAGCGCAGGAAGTCCAAAATTGGTATTCCGGTTAGATACCACTACCGCATCTGGCCATGAAGGTTTCGGATAAAATCATGGATTTTTGATTGCGACTTTACGCATCATAAATCATGGATTTTTGATTGCAATTTCATGGACTGGAAGTGCGACTTTACTGAACTCTTTTTTCTTTATAATCACATTACTAAGTAAATTTCAATTTTATCTATCGTACCCTCGTGTGTACATGGGCATGTCAAGCTGAAACCGGGGAATAATGGAGTACACAGTTTTTAGTTTAGGAAAGTGATCAAGAACAAAAAGTAAAGTACAATATAAATATAAATATTTGATTAAGATAATGAATTAAAGGCAATCCAGAATCTTCATAAGTTAATGATAATTTGTGGGCCGTGACACTGAGGCGAAAGTTCTCATAATTTATAGTTCTCCATATTCTATTCCAAATACTGTTCTCACTTTCTATAGAGATTCTGAATGCTACACATGTAAAAGAAGTACCAAAGGTATGATATTAGAAATTCCATGATTCCATATCCTCTCATATTAATCCTGTAATGCCTAGTACGTCATTTTTTTCCCCCACACCTTATACCCTTATACCCACACTCAAACGCCAATGTTTTTGTGATCTAATATCCACGAATGACGGTAAGACAGTGATCCAACTGGGGTCTTATCCCTGTTTTTTATTTATGATATTTTTGCCAACATTTTTATAACTTATTCATCTTTAGTGCAATGAAAATTAAAGGCATTTAAAGCTTTAAAATGCCTTGTACGAGCTATATTTATCAACTTAAATTTAAAAGCAATAATAAGAGAATATAATGTGAATGTTCCATACCAGAATATTTTCTATATCGTTCCATTACTCAGGATGTTGCCTTTGAAAAGATAATTGGATAATGTTTTACATGCTGACCTTCAGTGTTTATTATTTATTCGTAGAGCTAGATGGGGGTCAAAAGTTCATAATTACATAATAATATAAGGTTTGCGGCCAGTTTGCCAATTCTATTTTGCAAATTACAAATTCTATGATGATGAAAGGAACAACTATCCATTTTATGTTTTCTGAATGCATAACCTTTACATGTATATATACAAAAACAATGAACTCTCTCCACACTCATTCTCTTACAGACAGTACGTGATTGTATTACTTACTATCACAAACCAAATGTCTACAATTTCATCATAACATAACGGTATTTTCCATTAAATAAACTATTGGAAAAAAAAGAAGCATTTTTCGAGTTGTTACTGATTAAGCAATAAATAGTTATTGTTTTGTTTATTCGGTTTCGGTTAATTTAGTTTATATATTGTTATCAGTTTTTGGAATGAGCTATTTTTCTCTGAATGTTATTATTTTAGAGAGAGAAATGTAAATGATATATAAAGAAAACAATGAAAGTTTAAGTGACATATGATAGGATCTATGGCAACAAACTTGGACCGACTGTTCTCTTGTTTACAAAGCTGCTCACTTGATATGATGGTTAGATGGTTTGAAAAACAGTGACATAGTTATTGTTTCAAGGAATGTATTATGTAAAATGTAGTTTTTATATAGAAAACTGATCCTACTACTAAACTATTAAACAACATCAACTATTTAATGACAATATCTTATTTTGGAAGTTAGAATTCTATTTTAATAACTTGTTTAAATAAATTTTAAATATATCTAAACATATTTTTCATTGCCTACCTTGAAGTTTCTAAAGAAGTTTTTCAGAAAATTAGGGTATTTGCACACTTTAAATGCATGGAGCTTGATCTTTCATCATGCCAAACTTCAGGGATCGGATTCCTTGTGGAAAAGAAACGAATCTGATACGAAATCTATAACAAAAAATATGTCTATAACAAAAAAAAAAAAAAATTAAAATCAGAATACAACGAAAGACAAAAAGCTGGAAAACATATCAAAAAGTCACAGAAATATTTAAAACAAAATACTTGAGTTTGTGCACGCAACTCAAATATTTCCCAGAACTACATTGTATACAAAAGTATTAACTATAGATTTTGTGATTGGATCCACACAGCCGGAAATCATCAGATATTATCCATGATAGCTTGCTTCATTTTGTGGTCAACTATTCATCTGATCTCACAGATATTTTAGATACTAATCAATTAAGTTATTCAGAATTTTACACACAAAAAATGGGATCCCTTTTATGGACTTCTTTTCATTAGAAGCCTATATAATAAAATATAATTATCAATTATTATTGTGCATTTTGTGCATTGTGCTTTAAAGTCTGGATGTAGTGTGAGAAATATGTTTTCAGAAATTTGTACTGGATTCTGGCTAGATAGATAGATAAAAAGCTTTATTACAAATTTTCAAATATGTACAATAATAATTAATAGAAGTTCCAATGTACATTAACATTATAACCTTCCTACAATGTTTGTATAGTGATTTTTGGGATAAGGCGAGGCACAATATGCAGGGAAAAAGGGGAAAAAACCTGCAGCTTTAGGAAAAATATTACGAGAGGATGTGTTTCAGTCTTTTATGCCTGTAATGTATGGAGGGATCGTAGGAGGCTATTTCGCGGCAGAGTGGATTAAGATGACAGTCTAGAGTGGAGAGGAGTTTCAGGAGACGATTTTGGATGAAGGAATAAACTGGGGTTACTGAAGATTTTACGTGAAGTAGGTCGATTTTGGTGTGTCGTGGTGAGTCAGTCGCAAGTCTTAGGAATTTGTTCTGGGTTATCTGAAGTTTTTTGATGTTACTGTTACTAGTCAGGCTCCAGGCGGAGGAAGCGTAAAGTAACATCGTCTGATGACTACTTTGTACAGTAGGAGTTTGTTTTGTGTGGTCATTTTTGAGTCACGTGACAGTAACGGAAGAGTAGTCTTATAGTCATTTTTCCATAGTTCACTTTGTCTTGTACGTGGGTCGTGAAGTTCAATTTGTTGTCCAGAGTTATTCCGAGGTACTTGACGTTGTTAGTCCAGGGGATCAGAGTATTGTTGTGTTTAATTTGTCTGTTGATTATAGGTCTACGTTTACTAAACATTATGGCGTTTGTTTTGTCATGATTTATTTTCATTTTCCATTTAGTGCAGTATTTTGTCAGTTTGTTTATTGCAGATGTAAGTCTGTTAGTGATAGTATCAGTTCTCCATGATGATGTGTACAAAGCAACATCATCCGCGTATAGGGCTAGGTTGATATGAGGAGGTTTGGGTAGAGAATTAATGTAGGTGATGAAGAGGACGGGACCCAGGATAGAACCTTGAGGAACACCTGCTGCTATTGGGTAGGAGTCAGAAGAGGCCGTGTTTAGTTGGTTGTAAAATTTTCTGTTGGCAAGGTAGCATTGTCTTCTTACATGGAATTTTTACAATTCTGGTTGTAAATAATGTTTGTTTATCCTTGATATAGCAAATAAATTTAGTTGATCGGGATTATACTTGTTGGTTTTTAGGAGATAACTATCTGAATGTGGGTAATTGTGGTCTAGCAGGCAGCACTGAATCTGGTCTATCTGTTTCCAGCAAAACTTCAAATTTAGAGTTGAACCTTACGTCACAGATTCCATAAGAGCCCTCCAATCAGTTTTTACATAAAGAAAATAAAATTGATAGTTCCAAAATCATTATTAACTACTTTCCGGAAAAATAATGAAAAAGTAAAAACTGTTTGACCAAAATCGCATTTTCATTGCGAATTTTCATGCACAAAATCAGTTTTTATATCTCTTGGTGGTGCCTAAACGGAATATCTGACCTTCATTCTTACTTCCATTTTTACTTACCCAGAAGGCCTCAAAACATGTACGTATTTCCGGTTAAAACTCAATTTTGAAAATTTGTCACGATTTCCTCAATAAGAGAAAGTAGAAATAATGTATATGATAGTTTCGCCGAGATTATGGTCTCTGAAAACTTTAAGTAAGAAATTTAAAAAAAAAAAAAAAAATAAAGTGTTGGAGAAGGACAGCATTTCAAGGTTGGAATGAGTAAGAAACGAAGAGATAAGAATGTACATGTAACAATGTGCGGCGACATCAGTGCCGCCACTCTAATCTTGAAACTAAACTTGTAATGGAATTCAGAATTAATATTCTAACGTTACTAAACTCTTGAAATAAACTAAAATAAACTTTCGGAAAAATATTTTTAATAAAAGTGATTCGCGTTATTATGGAAATAATTAGTTTATGCGAAGTTAAAAGAAAATCACGACAAAATAAAAATTCAACTTTGAATCCATTTTTTTTTTTCCACCCTACCACTAACGGTGAGTATTCGCAAAAATCATCAAAACTTGTTTTCCAGATGTGTTTGAAAATTTAACACATTGCAAGACTCCATTTTCATAGAGAAAGTAAAAAACAGACAATTCTGTATAAAAATTATTAAAACGTTGTAATGTTTCGTGCAAAATCTTAACAGGAAGTACGACTTGTTTTGTTTCATTTTTTTTTTCGTGATTTTCTAGTGAACAAGTCCAACAATTTTCTTTAACACCTGGTATTTTATACGTCGTAGTATGCATATTCCTTTGACCGGTTTCGGATTTTCATCCATCCTCAGAGCAAATTCACGAAGTTTTTGCAGAGTGTTCACTTCAACGCAATCTTTCTGTTACACTCACAAACATTGCGTTGAAGTGAACTCTCTACACGAACTTGGTGAATTTGTTCTGACGATGGATGAAAATCCGAAACCTGTCTGGAATAAGAGAACCAGATGTTATCCAGCATTGCGAACCCATCTACATATTCAACAATTCTCTTTAAACTTGGAATTTTTTTTTTTTATTGGCGAATTTTCCGATAATGTAGGGAGGTTCTGGAAAATCTATGAGTTAGATTTCTAGAGTTATTAGCTGTTTGATGAAAATCTGTCTTCTACTAATTTGTAGCTTTTCTTTGTGCTACAAACCAATCTGTACTGCCTCCATAATAAGGGCACATATTCTTATATTAAAAATTCCAACTTTCAAGAAAATTTATTAACTATAATTGGTTCTAATTACTGTAACAAATTCACGTGAATGATTCACATCAATTTTTTTTGTTTATTTTATTTTCATTCTTGTCTTTTACCCTTCGTCGTCAGTTCTATAGAAAATACACTTCCTGGAGTACAATACTGCTGACCATGGATTGACATGGTCTTTTATTGTTGCATTACTCTTTTGTTAAGTACATTTTTTTTTTGTGTTTTATTTAGCTTGCGTTGATATATTTCAACCATGTTTTCAAAGTACAATAACCTTATTTTATTATTAGTTTTATTTTAATTTATTAATTATTTTATTAAACTATTTTAATTGAAACCAAAAGTAGAATTAAGGGCTTAGGGATTTCATACTTTAGACTTCAGAAATGGAACTCCAGTTATAACGTCACAGATCTCCGGAATCCCTCTAAATCAATTTTGCTGGTAAAAAAATGTTTGAACAAAATATAATGGAGTTGATGAGGAGAGAAATTAGGTTTGATTAATTAGACGAGATATGAAGACACTGTTATAATGTAGCTATAAGTTTACACAAACTGCACTAGACTTGTAATGATTTTATAGAATAAAAGATGAGAGTAGAGATATGTCACGATGCGATGTATGGTTGAATCTGATAGATAGATATCTAGATAGATGTCGTTAGGTAGATTCTCACTGGCTTATATACAGGTTCTCCCACTCTAGCCTGCTTAAGTCAGAGAGTACCAGAGAGGGTCCTTCTCTCACTTAATTCTCTTTCTTTCCATTACAAAAAAGAATAGATCTTGAGTTAATTCATGTAATGTGACTGTAATATACAGCCAAGTCTATTTCGACGTATAAAAAAAAACTCCATTGTAGCTTTCTCCCTTCAGAGTCACTTGTAGGACTTAGAATATAATCCACTCTGTAAAGTATGAGTGAGTGGAAGGCTAAATTCTGAGGTATCAACAACATTTCGTCATATAAAAAAGTTGAGATATGTTTTCCAAGCTTGATGTTTAGGTTTTCTTCTAAGCGAAGAAATCAAAATGTCCCGGGTTGCTGCTTGCCGTACACTGCTTGAGAGATAAAAATCATGATCTAATGTTGAATTGTGAATGGTTATGAGAGATGAAAAATGGATTCAATACAACAATGTATTGACATCGAGTAAGTAGCTACCCATTAAATAAAGTGGACTTGGCCAATCGACGTCAAAGCTTGAATCCAAAAAAGTTTTGCTATCAATTTGGTGGGAAAAGTCGGGAGGTTATTATCTTCTACGAACTGTTTCGCAACAATGAAATCATGAATTCATCGACTTCAGTTACTTAAACTGAAGTCTGCCATTCAAAAAGGGATTTTATTTTCTAGCGCGATAATGCTAGACCTCCTCACATATCTTGGCAAACTAGAAAGAAACTCAAACAAGGACGCTCGTATTCATGCTCCCCATTCCCCTGGATTTTGCTCAATCAATCTTACTCCAGCTTCTTCCGCTCATTATGAGATCACATAAACGGAAAATTATTCACATCAGAAGATCAAGTAAAAAAAAAAAATTTAGAGGCAAATCTTCAGATTATTGAAAACGGGGGAAAGTATATTATAGATTGAATAAATTTTTATTTTACATTAGAGAATTTTTATTTCACCTAATGTCATCTTATCAAAACTTTTACAAAGTGGGTACACACTAACTACCACCGCTAATGCTGTGTATATTCAGGAATGTTGATGATGTCTATGTAAAGAGATGTTAGTATTGAATGGCTGGTATGTCCACAGGGAAGCACAATCCCTGAAAAGTGGTTAAAAGAAGTAAATAGAAATTAATAACTTTCTAAGGATTATCAAAAAAATACTGCAAAAACCTAATTAAGTATCTTTAATTAAATAAAATATAAATTTTTATACTGATGACACTGGCTATTAGTAAAGTAAGAAAGAAATTAAAATTTAAACCTTCCTGATAAGAAAGAATGAGTTAAAACTAAGATTATATTCAGGAAAAATTATTACATTAATTATTTTTTGACTTTTGGCGACATTAGTAACTATTTTAAAGTTAGTATCGATTCCCTAAGTTATGTCTTGCTTTTTTTTGATAAAAATGATGATTACATACATTTATAAGTTTAATTTTTTTAAATGCCTTAATTCCACCAATATATTACCCTACTTGAACTGCGTAATTTCAGCTTTATTCTATTGGACGCTGCATTTTTTTTTTTTCAATCATTTCATTTTAAATTGTTTTAAGTGAGTCAAAAATTATTTCCCCAATTGACATAGAATGTAATACGACCTATTTTCCCTTGTATTGCCTTGCTTGTATGTATATTTGAAAAGGCCCTGTTGTCACATGGTCTAAAGAGCTCATTAATATTACCATTTCCTTTTAGAGCGTTGTGAGATTCATTATTTTGGAATTACCCATTTTATTTTCCAATTGAACTTCGTTCGCTCTCATACCCAAAACTATTCTTAGTAAATTTATTTATGTTACTTTCATTACCCGATGGCTCTGGCCCCTTTTCCTGGACTTTCTATCTCCATTAAATTTACATTACTAATCACTCCTTGTATTAATTGTGTACTTTCGATTAACATACAAATTAATCAAAATTAGTAAACTAGAATAAAAATCTATAGCTGATGAATTCTTGAAAAAAAATTTAAAAAAATGCCCTGGGTGTATTAAGTTAAAATAAAATTATGAGCAATATGCTTGTCTGGATAAGTTCATAACGGTTTCTTGTACTTAAAAAACAAAACAGCTATTTTTTCTTGTGGAATTTCATTTCACAGGAATACTTGACAGTTCTGACAGATACCAGTTCTTGCACTTCCTAAAGATAATGTCCATGGTGGTGGCTTAAGCTCCTTTAAAACATGTCCTATGAGGTTCAGAGGTTTATTTCTGGTTAAATATGGACAGAGGTAAATAGATGATGCGCAGAAGTTGCAGTATACTCAGATCTTGAAAAACTCCTCTAAGTATAAATAAAGGCAAATTTTTCTCATCTAGGAAAGGAAAAGTGATGCACAATGAAGAAGTCTCATGCATCTGAGATATAATCCCCGAATGATTTCATGAAATCATTTTTTGTTTTGAAAAAACATTTAACTGAATACGAAAATATTGAGCTTTCCCAGCACAATCACCTTTTAGTAATAGTCTCCACCAAGGTAAACAAGCTACTAGTCGGGCGAATTGAATATTTTAGCCTTTTTTGGTCATCTCAACGCATTATCGAAAAACTCATAACTTCCCAATTCCTATGCAACAGTATCTTTTAGATATCCACTCAAGCAGTACTGGCCTGTGCGGAGAAGTAAAGTTCAGGCTAAGTGGTTGGTGAGTCTCCTGAAACCCAGAGAAAGAAGCTCTGCATGGTCTCCCACAAACCTGTACGTCTTCAAAATCCCTGTACACTGTGCACGACTTGACGTATTAACTTTGAACGATATTCAATAAATTCGCAACCTGAACTTGTGAAAATCCTGCATTGTCTTCGCTTAACGCTCTCCGTGTCATAATTTATAAGTTATGAAAAATAAATCAAGTGAAACATATAACCTTTAAAAGCTAAATATAACACTAAATAAGTTGAAGGTAAAAAAGCCAATTAAAATTTTTAAATAATAAAAAATGAAAAATGCTTTTTATGAACATGTCATTGATTAAAATGCTCTTTTGTCAATAAATCTACATGTGTATTGTTAAGAAGTTAATATAATAAATCTAAAAGTATAAAGGGAATTTTTATAAAAATTCCTTAGTAATTTTTGCAAACTTAGTATGAACGATCTTGTCATATTGCTGGGTGTGGTACTACACTGAATATCAAATTTTAATTTCCTGCAAATTTTTATTTTTTTGTTTATTTTCTTCATAGAAAGAGACATATAGCGCAAGAAAGAGAGATTATTCTTTTAAAAACATTTTTTTTGTATATGAGTGAAAAAGTTAATTATAACAATTCCAAACGATTGCAGTTGTCTTTATTAGATTACTAATAGAAAGTAAAAAATAAAAAAAATAATGAGAACATTATAAAATTAAAATTTTTACGCATCTAATTGTTAAAAAAATAAAAGTTTCAGCTCGCATTATGCACAAATGTGTGGGAGGTGGACACACCCAAATAGTTTTGCTAGGGATATTTGTGCACGTCTACAGCACTGCCTCTAGTGTACCAAGTAAATTATTTGTACACATTCATATAAATCATTATTTTAGACTCTTATTATTATAATTAATGCTTTCTCTTATTTCTGTAAGTCAAAGTATTTCATTATATCATATTTTTGAAATTGGATTTTCTAATTTTTGAAATCAAGTTGAAAATATTTTTAGAAAAATTTAAAGAAAAAAATCGTACAAATTCAAATTCATATAACTTTGATAACCATCTTCGCATACTACACAATATGGCGATATCCATTAACCCAGTAGTTTTGTTAGTGACGGTACTGAATGTTTAGTCATCTTCTTCAGTTTTTCTTGAAAATAGTTGAAACGATTTTCATTAAATTTTGCTAACCTGTACACATATAAAACTAACACTTTTATCTGAAACATTTTCTATTATGAAAATTGATTTTTAAAGAAGACTGGGAAAGTTACTTTCTCCAATAGTCATTTTATTACAATTTAGGGCTTTATCTCCTAAAAATATTGAAAGTCCATTAAATACATTGTTAGGATTCCATGTTTGAAAATGTCTCATTTCTGTTTTGAATTTTCCATATTTTGTCAAGAAAGGCTCCATCGATTTGCATAACTTGTCGAAAAAATAATATTAGTGGGTTTCTGGGAGGATCTTTAGGGGATAAGTTCTAAATATTCAAGTATTTTTGGAATTTTTAACTGAAAACTGCCTTTATTTGACAATATACCCACATTCACATAGGTTGTTTGTCCCAAGGCAAGAAGTAAAATGAATTGCTCCTGGGATCACCTTGTTACCGAGTAATGGTTAAGTAATGACATGTTTACCAACTTTAAGCGTGTTTAATCTTAATTAATTTCAAATGAATCTTCTTGTGAATTTTAAGTAAATTCGTCAGATAGAATTAGTAATTGCAGTCCTAGGAAAGCATCAGAAATTTCACAATTTATTTTGGCTTTAGTACCCGTATTTCAAATTTCCAGTGATATTAAGTTTTGAGAGATCTATTTAAAAAAAACTTGCTTTTAAATTCTTCTCAAAAGAAATAATAAGGGACCTCTTCTTCAGACTTTTGGTTTTGTAATAGATAATCAATTTTAGCTGCGCTTGCTTCAACAGAGACGTTGTTCTCTTTTTACTACACAATTCTTCATCAGCATTCTATACTTCTTGGCCAGTACTTCTCGCTATGTTGTGATTTTCTAATAAAACTATCTCCAAAAAAAAAAAAAAAAGGGATTTTAAGATCTTATTTTTTTTATTTTATTTAAAGCGCGTCTCCATCTATGGACTCCGGACTGTGTTCTCTCGCTCAGTGTCCAGCACCGAACCGTGTGCTGTATAGAGGTTCCTAGCAAGAAAAAAATCTAAGGGGTAGCACTGGTCTCGAACAATGTCCAATTTAAACCTTTCAATTATTACAATTTAAATTGAATCGTTAATGCAATCTAAAACTGTATCAATCAACGTACCAGACCAAGTATATTGGATATATATCAGTTTCAATTGATGGACTGAGCAACTTATATATAATTATAGACAAAAAGTTTAAAAATATATAAAAAAAAATACTGTTGTTTTGCTATATATAGTTCTATTGACAGATTTTTCTAAAAGTTGGAACTTTTATTAAATATTTAGTTCCCTTAATTCCCAACAGATGGGGAGACCGTAGTTATTGTATTGATTGGCCCAACATTGGAAAGAGTATCGTCTATTTCTCATATAATCCCTAAAAATCAATAAATGGATAATAGGTTTATCATGGTAAATCGCGTAAATTTGAAATTCCCATCCTGAATATTTCGCCACTAATTTAACCGTTATTCTTCAAACTTAATATTTTATAGACATGTTTAATTTAACTTCTTCAAAAGCAGGGAATAAGGTTTGTGGTCATTAAATTAAGAACTTGTTTATTTCAACCAAGCTTTTGCCCTCCTCAGGGCATATAAGTAATTGCATAAAGATACTAAACATAAATAATTATAAAGTAGAATTCAATTTAATAAATTTACTTTATTTAACACTCTTGTACGAATGTTGTTAGAATAATGCCAAAAAAAAAAAAAAAAAAAAAAA